>JAASAO010001662.1:0-46705 GCA_017311375.1 Mytilus coruscus | reverse complement strand
AAAAAAAAACACGTTCGAAATTTGAACCATACTTCACTTCAGGATATGGTGTACGCAGTTTAAAATAAAAAAGTTATGGATATAAACTGCAATTTTCATTTTTTTTTTTTACCAGTTGTGGAGTAAAGAGCTGCAGTTATAATATTTGGGTACAGAACTATAGATAAACTGATGGCAACAATTTCAGATTCTTTTTGAAAAATGTGTGTGCTCTGAAAAGAACCGTTTTTGAAGTAGTCTGGTGATTTTCCTCTAGTCATACATCTCAATGTCTGCTGAAGAATCTTCTGAAATAATGTCGACAACTTCCCAAACAGTTCTTGCCTCAGTTCGGCTACGGATTCTGCTTTCTGGTGAGCGTAGTCATAGTACATGTTGCGCATTCCATCAACAACTGCTATGCGTAGACGTAGCGAGTATCTGAACGACTTGTTGTTGTCAGTCTTGGCTCTGTTGTATCTCTTTGAAGTGCGTCTAAAGAGTAATTCAATTGGACAATCTGTTCACAGGCTCTCTTGAAACGTCGTTCACTCTCAACCAGTTTAGACCTCTTGTTGAGGTTTCTCATTTGTACTTTAGCTTTCATGATTGATAAAGAATATGTAGTTGTTAGCACTATGTGTTGAAACAAGTTCTGGTGATTCTTTGGAAAGGATTGGTTATATAGCTCTTTTTAGTGACACATGAAATTGAGAAACGTCAGGGTAATGACACCACAGAGTAATTAATTTGAGTTTGTAGGTTAGGCACGAGTCCATTGTCAAAACAGTCTCGTGTCGTGGGCTTGTGTATATTGTCAAACATCTTTGTTTATTAATCACGATTTGTTGTAATCCAATCATGAAATTGATTAAATCATCTTACAATTTGCTAAATGTAGTTTGTGTATTGCAAAATTTTATTTGAATAAAAAAATAATTTCATTTGAAAAATTGATAAAAATAATCATAAATTATTTCAATTAATAAGATACACAAAGAAGCGCGGATTTTCTTTTCTCCCGTCTCTACCTTGTTTTTCCTTCTGTCTTTCATCATTTGTATATTTTATTGCGGAAATTTTCTTATATTTTGAAAATATTTAATTCGTTTTATGAGAGAAGGATGCTGCTCGAAACATTACTTTCATCATTATTCTACTTCAAATTCACTGATTTATTTAGGTCCCCAAAAAAAAAAAAAAAAACACGTTCGAAATTTGAACCATACTTCACTTCAGGATATGGTGTACGCAGTTTAAAATAAAAAGTTATGGATATAAACTGCAATTTTCATTTTTTTTTTTACCAGTTGTGGAGTAAAGAGCTGCAGTTATAATATTTGGGTACAGAACTATAGATAAACTGATGGCAACAATTTCAGATTCTTTTGAAAATGTGTGGCTCTGAAAAGAACCGTTTTTGAAGTAGTCTGGTGATTTTCCTCTAGTCATACATCTCAATGTCTGCTGAAGAATCTTCTGAAATAATGTCGACAACTTCCCAAACAGTTCTTGCCTCAGTTCGGCTACGGATTCTGCTTTCTGGTGAGCGTAGTCATAGTACATGTTGCGCATTCCATCAACAACTGCTATGCGTAGACGTAGCGAGTATCTGAACGACTTGTTGTTGTCAGTCTTGGCTCTGTTGTATCTCTTTGAAGTGCGTCTAAAGAGTAATTCAATTGGACAATCTGTTCACAGGCTCTCTTGAAACGTCGTTCACTCTCAACCAGTTTAGACCTCTTGTTGAGGTTTCTCATTTGTACTTTAGCTTTCATGATTGATAAAGAATATGTAGTTGTTAGCACTATGTGTGTTGAAACAAGTTCTGGTGATTCTTTGGAAAGGATTGGTTATATAGCTCTTTTTAGTGACACATGAAATTGAGAAACGTCAGGGTAATGACACCACAGAGTAATTAATTTGAGTTTGTAGGTTAGGCACGAGTCCATTGTCAAATCAGTCTCGTGTCGTGGGCTTGTGAATATTGTCAAACATCTTTGTTTATTAATCACGATTTGTTGTAATCCAATCATGAAATTAATTAAATCATCTTACAATTTGCTAAATGTAGTTTGTGTATTGCAAAATTTTATTTGAATAAAAAATAATTTCATTTGAAAATTGATAAAAAATAATCATAAATTATTTCAATTAATAAGATACACAAAGAAGCGCGGATTTTCTTTTCTCCCGTCTCTATCTTGTTTTTCCTTCTGTCTTTCATCATTTGTATATTTTTATTGCGGAAATTTTCTTATATTTTGAAAATATTTAATTCGTTTTATGAGAGAAGGATGCTGCTCGAAACATTACTTTCATCATTATTCTACTTCAAATTCACTGATTTATTTAGGTCCCCCTAACCAAAAAAAAAAAAAAAAAACACGTTCGAAATTTGAACCATACTTCACTTCAGGATATGGTGTACGCAGTTTAAAATAAAAAAAGTTATGGATATAAACTGCAATTTCATTTTTTTTTTTTACCAGTTGTGGAGTAAAGAGCTGCAGTTATAATATTTGGGTACAGAACTATAGATAAACTGATGGCAACAATTTCAGATTCTTTTTGAAAAATGTGTGTGGCTCTGAAAAGAACCGTTTTTTGAAGTAGTCTGGTGATTTTCCTCTAGTCATACATCTCAATGTCTGCTGAAGAATCTTCTGAAATAATGTCGACAACTTCCCAAACAGTTCTTGCCTCAGTTCGGCTACGGATTCTGCTTTCTGGTGAGCGTAGTCATAGTACATGTTGCGCATTCCATCAACAACTGCTATGCGTAGACGTAGCGAGTATCTGAACGACTTGTTGTTGTCAGTCTTGGCTCTGTTGTATCTCTTTTGAAGTGCGTCTAAAGAGTAATTCAATTGGACAATCTGTTCACAGGCTCTCTTGAAACGTCGTTCACTCTCAACCAGTTTAGACCTCTTGTTGAGGTTTCTCATTTGTACTTTAGCTTTCATGATTGATAAAGAATATGTAGTTGTTAGCACTATGTGTGTTGAAACAAGTTCTGGTGATTCTTTGGAAAGGATTGGTTATATAGCTCTTTTTAGTGACACATGAAATTGAGAAACGTCAGGGTAATGACACCACAGAGTAATTAATTTGAGTTTGTAGGTTAGGCACGAGTCCATTGTCAAAACAGTCTCGTGTCGTGGGCTTGTGTATATTGTCAAACATCTTTGTTTATTAATCACGATTTGTTGTAATCCAATCATGAAATTGATTAAATCATCTTACAATTTGCTAAATGTAGTTTGTGTATTGCAAAATTTTATTTGAATAAAAAAATAATTTCATTTGAAAAATTGATAAAAAAAAATCTTAAATTATTTCAATTAATAAGATACACAAAGAAGCGCGGATTTTCTTTTCTCCCGTCTCTACCTTGTTTTTCCTTCTGTCTTTCATCATTTGTATATTTTTATTGCGGAAATTTTCTTATATTTTGAAAATATTTAATTCGTTTTATGAGAGAAGGATGCTGCTCGAAACATTACTTTCATCATTATTCTACTTCAAATTCACTGATTTATTTAGGTCCCCCCAACCAAAAAAAAAAAAACACGTTCGAAATTTGAACCATACTTCACTTCAGCATATGGTGTACGCAGTTTAAAATAAAAAAAGTTATGGATATAAACTGCAATTTTCATTTTTTTTTTTTTTATCAGTTGTGGAGTAAAGAGCTGCAGTTATAATATTTGGGTACAGAACTATAGATAAACTGATGGCAACAATTTCAGATTCTTTTTGAAAAATGTGTGTGGCTCTGAAAAGAACCGTTTTTTGAAGAAGTCTGGTGCTTTTCCTCTAGTCATACATCTCAATGTCTGCTGAAGAATCTTCTGAAATAATGTCGACAACTTCCCCAAACAGTTCTTGCCTCAGTTCGGCTACGGATTCTGCTTTCTGGTGAGCGTAGTCATAGTACATGTTGCGCATTCCATCAACAACTGCTATGCGTAGACGTAGCGAGTATCTGAACGACTTGTTGTTGTCAGTCTTGGCTCTGTTGTATCTCTTTTGAAGTGCGTCTAAAGAGTAATTCAATTGGACAATCTGTTCACAGGCTCTCTTGAATCGTCGTTCACTCTCAACCAGTTTAGACCTCTTGTTGAGGTTTCTCATTTGTACTTTAGCTTTCATGATTGATAAAGAATATGTAGTTGTTAGCACTATGTGTGTTGAAACAAGTTCTGGTGATTCTTTGGAAAGGATTGGTTATATAGCTCTTTTTAGTGACACATGAAATTGAGAAACGTCAGGGTAATGACACCACAGAGTAATTAATTTGAGTTTGTAGGTTAGGCACGAGTCCATTGTCAAAACAGTCTCGTGTCGTGGGCTTGTGTATATTGTCAAACATCTTTGTTTATTAATCACGATTTGTTGTAATCCAATCATGAAATTGATTAAATCATCTTACAATTTGCTAAATGTAGTTTGTGTATTGCAAAATTTTATTTGAATAAAAAATAATTTCATTTGAAAATTGATAAAAATAATCATAAATTATTTCAATTAATAAGATACACAAAGAAGCGCGGATTTTCTTTTCTCCCGTCTCTATCTTGTTTTCCTTCTGTCTTTCATCATTTGTATATTTTTATTGCGGAAATTTTCTTATATTTTGAAAATATTTAATTCGTTTTATGAGAGAAGGATGCTGCTCGAAACATTACTTTCATCATTATTCTACTTCAAATTCACTGATTTATTTAGGTCCCCTAACACAATATCACACACCTATACCCCCTCCTAAAAAAAAAATTATCTTCAATTTTGACCCCCATTTTAAAGAAAAAAACCCTTTTACATCCAAAATAAAATTTTACCAACATTTTGTGTGATTTTAACTTCAAAATTAAGAAGAAAAAAACACACTTTGCATTTATACCCCATAAAAAAAAAACATTTTTTGTAAAGAGCACACCAAAACCGTAATCCTGGGTTTTTATAAAACTCATTTTTCCCCTAAGGGAGTAGTATAGTACTTGTACTTTTTATAAAAAAAAAACGTTATTAAAAACACCCAAAAAAAAACAACAAAAAAATTTCAAAAACAAAAATAAAAAAAGGTCAGGAGAACACACCGCAAAAAATTCTGTTGGATTTTGGAGAAAAAAATTTTTAGAACCCCGAGAAATGGTAAAGATAGTAAAAAGCTATTTTGAGTTCCATAATCCTAGGTAGCATTTTTGTAAAATTTCATCCAATTCTGAGCTGACTTTTTCAATGCTATATTTAGAAACGGTTATGCATAACCGGGGAACTTTCTCAATCTGTAATTGTGTTTTTTAATATAGTATATGTGATATTGATTTTCTTATTCCATATAAGGAGTGATCATACATGATCAGTGGCTGGGACAACTTTGTATATATTCCGTATAAGGAGTGACTATTTCTCAATGCTATATTTAGAAACGGTTATGCATAACCGGGGTAGTTTCCTAATATGATTATTATTGTTTTCTAGGTCTTACTTTTTGTAAAAGTCACTTTGCATCGTCTTTGTCATCAGTTTTGTTTGTCGTCTAATACGAGGTAAATGTACACGAGCAGCATATTTGGCTGAAGTAAATATTCATGAGACAACTATCATGCGTAGCGTCGTTTTTAAAACTTAGTCATTTGTAATTCTTGTTCATAGAAAGAACCTGTTATTTCTTCGCCTTTTAAATCAATTATTTTATAAGTAAAAGGAATTGTATTTAAAACTTTTCAATTACAAATATTTCTTTAGTCCAACGAGTAGTATAACCCTTTTCAAATTTACCCTTTTTTTGTTATTCTTACTCTATCTCCGACTTCGAATTTAGGTTTTAATTTTCTCTTCCTTTTCTGGATATAAATTTTATACACTGTTAATTCATTTTTAATTTACTTGCTTGAACAGGTGTCATTTTAATTGAAGAATGTACTGTATTATTATAATTTTAACTAATTTATCTAATATATCATAATATTTTAAAGTTTCATTAGCAGTAAAGTATTTATACATATGTTGTTTCATTGTACCTATCCAGCGTTCCACTACACTGGATTTTTCTTCATTCTCAGTTGAATATAACTTTATGTTATTATCTTTTAACAATTCTTTTACTTGTCGATTATAAAATTCGGATCCTTTATCTGACCAAATATATATTGGTTTTCTTTCTTTAAATAATGTTTTAAATGCTTCACTCACTGCTACTCCTGTTTTATTTTTAAAGGGCTTAACCAACCATATTTACTAAAACATCTATAACTGCTAATAAATATTTATAGTGTTTATTTTGTTTTGAATATGGTTGCATATCTATTAAATCAACTGCCCATGTTTGATCTATTGAATGAACATAAACACGTCTTTTAGGAAAAGATTTTACAACTCTATGATGTAGTTCATCTGCTAATTTATTTGTTAGATTTGTTTTAGACATTTTGAAGTAACTAAAATGTTTTCTTAAAAATGGAGGCAAAAAGGATAAAATTTTATCCAAGCGAGGAGATTCATATAAACTTGTTTTGACAAAGAATATAAACATAAAGCAAGTATTTATGTATTTAATTATAAAATTAGTCTAAAGGATGAAAACAAGAAACATTTACAAATGCTTTTGATCACATGGTAGACTATTCCATAAAAGATTACCCCAATGGAAGAATTAAAATAGTACCTATTCATGAAATCATAATTACTAAACATAAAAGCTGGCCTATAAGAACATATAATACAGTTAAAAGTTATTCATGGATCAAATGGAAAGATTATTAAATAGTGCTGAAGAATTAAATTTAGAAGAAGTTATTTTGAAGTTACTATTATACCCAATAAAATAGGAAAAGGTAAAGCTTTAAAAATATTAGATGTCATAAATAAAAGTATTATCAAAATAAAAATGATGATACAATATGTTTATCAAGGGCAATTGTAACTTCTTTAGCTTCAAATAAGTTATTAAAAGATTTTACAGATTCTCAATTAAAACATATCAATGAAAGTAGACCATTACAAAAAGATTAGCTGAAGATTTGCATGAACAATCAGGAGTAGAAATAAAGAAGAAGGAAATGATTTGGAAGATTTAAAATTTTTGAAAATTATCTTAATATGAGAATAATTATTTTTACATCAAATAGTACAGAACATATTTTATATAATGGTAATGAAGAATACAACGAACAAATATATTTATATTATCATGATGAACATTTTGATACAATAACAAACATAACAGGATTTTAGCAAAACGTAGATTTTGTAAATTATGTTTAATTGGTTATACTGAACAACATACATGTAAAGATAATACAGTAACAACTATTAGAAAACAACTTGTTTGTGAAAATGTAATAAAACATATACAGGTAAAACCATAAATGTGGTGAAAAAATATGTTTAATATGTTACGAAAAATACACGGAAAGTAATGAAGAACACTTATGTTATATGAAACCATCAGTACCAAAACAAGTAAAAATAATAAATATATATATTTTGATTTTGAAGCAAATCAAGAAACAGGAATACATATAATGAATTTTGTATAGCTTACGATTTAGAAAATATTTATTGTTTTAAAATAACTATGTAAAAGTATTTAAATGTGATTTCAATATTGATAATTTAAACTTGTTAAAATTAGACATAGATGATTGTTTTAGTGATGTAGAAAAATTAAATATGAAACCCTATAGGAAATTCTGTAATAGACAACTTTTGTAAATATTTCATAAGAGACAAATTTAAAGACTACACTTTTATTTCACATTATGGAAAAGGTTATGATATGCAACCGATTTTAGGATACATTGTTAAAAATAAAATTGAACATAACATAATTTCTTCTGGACTAAAATTAACAGCTATATTTATTAAAGGAATAAATTTAAGATTCATAGATTCTATAAATTTTACATTATGTGGATTAGCTGCTTTCCCAAAACATTTGGATTTGAAGGTAACAAAGGATACTTTCCACATTATTTTAATACAACAGAAAACCAAAAATACAAAGGCAAATATCCTGATAAAAAATATTATGGTTTTGATACTATGACTACCAAAAATAAAAAGAATTTGACAAATGGTATGAAACAAAAAGATAAAAATTTAAATTCTATAAAGAAATATTTTATTATTGTTTTTGGATGTTTTAATTTTGTCAAAAGGTTGTACATTGTATAAAAATTATTTTAAATATAACCAATAATTGTATTGATCCATTTCAATATATTACAATTGCTCAATGTTGTACAAAAATATTTAAAACATTAATGTTAACAAATGAAACAATTGGAATTCACAAAAGATGACAATTAAAGAAGTACATTCACAAAAATCAATACAATGGTTAGAGTATATTTCTTTAGAATATAATATAATGATTCAACATGCTAAAAAGGAGGTGAAAAGAAATTATTCATTAATAATAAATGTTATAAAGTCGATGGTTATTATTATGATAGAGAAAATAAAATGCGTAATGTTTATGAATTTTTGGATGTTATTGGCATGGATGTACAAAATGTTATAGTCCTGAAGAAATATGTAAAAAGATAGAAATAAAAACTATGAAAGAGTTATATGACCAAACTAAAGAAAGACTTAAAACTATTGAAGATTATCTAAAACCAAATGTAAAAATTCATACAATATGGGAATGTGAGTTTGATCAACAAAATATCCTGAAGTTGATCCACATTTAAAACCTATTGATAAAAGAGATGCATTTTATGGAGGAAGAACAGAAACTATTCAATTATACAATAATCTTTCTGATTTAAAAGGTAGATATGTAGATTTTGTTCTCTGTATCCATCAGTAAATAAATATTGTAAATATCCTATAGGACATCCTATTACATATACAGATATTTCTGTAGATGATTATATAAAAAATAATTATTTCGGAATAATGAAATGTAAAATATTACCACCTAAAGGATTGTATCACCCTGTTTTACCTTATAAACAATTAACTAGTGATAATACACATAAATTACTTTTTGGATTATGTAGAACATGTATGAATAAAATATCTTTTAAATGTAAACACATAGATGATCCTACTTTAAATAAACATGATAAAATACATGAAATAAAAAGATGCAAAGAATGTAAAATATTAAAATGAAAATGTATACATTCTAATGAGGAAAGAGTTATAGTAGGAACTTGGTCTACAATAGAAATAGATAAAGCAATAGAAAAGGTTATAAATTACAAAAATATATGAACTAGAACATTTTGAAAAACATCTACAGATATATTTAAACTTTATGTAGATACGTTTATGAAATATAAACAAGAAGCTTCAGGATGTAAATGTGATCCTAAATATTGTAAACCTGATTGTGAGAACGATAAAGAATGTAAAACCAAAATACAATATATCATAGATAATGCTGCTTATAATCTAGATATTGACAAAGTTAAACACAATTCGGGATTAAGATTTATAGCTAAAATATGTTTAAATAATTTATGGGGACATTTTGGTATGAGAGATAATTTTACACAAAAGAATATTGTTTTACTTTAGAACATATAACTAAAATAGTATTTAATGAAAATATAAAGATATAAGTACCATGATATTAGATGAAAATATTGTATTAACTGAATATAAAGAAAAGAAGAATATTCTAAACCGAATCCAAGTGTAAATGTTTATATAGCTTTATTTACAACAGCACATGCTAGATTAAAATTATACGAATTATTAGATATTCTACAAGAAAGAGTTTTATACATGGATACAGATTCTTGTATTTACAATGATGATGGTTCTGAAGCATGTAAAAAGTAGAAAATATGATGGGAAGTAAATTAGGTGATTTAACAGACGAAATTGTTTCAAAACACAATGCTAATCACATAAAACAATTTATATCTGCTGGTCCAAAAGATTATTCAATGAAACTAGATACAGAAAAACTAGTTAGCTGTTGTAAAGGTTTTAGATTAAATGCTGAAGTTGAAGAAAAGATTACATTAGATAAAAAATAAAAATAGTTACTGATGAAAATGAAAAATATGAAACTGTAAAATATGACAACATAAAAATAGGAAAAGATCATCAACTTAAAACAGTTAAACAAGTTAAAGCTTATGATTATATGTTTGATAAAAGAATGGTATGTTATGAAATGAAAATCTAATTAGAAGTTTTCCTTATGGATATTAAAAATATATAATTTAAATTTTATTTTAAAATGATTGAAGCTTATACCGAGAAAGATGATCCTTATGCTAGAGTTATATTAGGAAAAATAAAATTATCAAATTATCAGATATGTTGTTTAAGAGATGATGGAGAATGTCCTTGACATCAAAACAAATGGAAGTAATGGAAAAGTTTAAAGGTAAAAAGTTATCTAAGTTTCCTCCTGGTTGGGATGCTTTCATTAGACCTGACAAAATTTATGAATATGTTTTGAAAAACCATGTCCTGAAATTTAATTTATTTTGTTATTTCTTTATAACCCTCTTTAAAAACTTTAATCAAAGGAATAATATTTTTAGATTTAAATGTATCATTTTCTTCAAGGTAATCATCGCTTCGCTCACTTATTTTAACTTCCAAACAACAAAACCTGTTAAAACCATTCCACCAACAACAAATGCAATTTCTCTATTTTTTTGATCTTCTGATGGTGTATAAAAATCACTTAGTTTAGGTTTGGGTGATAATGGAGTTAATTGTTTACTTGTAATGTAATAGTATTGTTTCATTGCTTGGTCAACATCTTCAAAAGTATGTTCGGCATGATGTTCCTTTTGTAATTGTTCATTGATGAAATCTAATCTTTGTATTCTTCTTTTATTCCAATCTGCTTGTGCTTTTTCTAATTTTTCTATAGCTTTATCATGTCTTATTTTCTCTTCATTTGCATTACTACCCATATGTGAAAATAAATAATTACTCCCCGAAAATGCAAAAGCATTTGTTATTGCCCCACCAAGCATCATCGCTAAAGCACTTGCCATTTTATAAAAACAAAATAAAATAAAAAATAAGTAAGCAATCAGTTTATTACTTCATGATATCAGCAGGTATAATACCTTGCTTAATCAACATATCTTTTGTTGCCATTGCAAGTAATATATCAATGGATAACATTACAACATCATTTACATTAAAATCTACTTTTGGTGCTGGTCTCCTTAGTACCTTTTACCTATTTCTGCATATCCAACTGTTAACAATGTTTCCACTCCAGCATGATATAACATATTTGCTATTTGTTTTCCGTCTTTTGGTGTTGACATTTTATATATTAAATTTTAAATTCTCACTTTGTTCGCTCAATTAAATTCAAAAGGATCAATTTCTTTCTTTTGTTTTTCTGGTTTTGTTATTTCTTTAATCATTCTTTCTGGTTTCTTACTTTGGTTGTAAAAACAATCCCAATCCAACAATACCTATAGAAAAAGTGCAAATTTGTAATCAACTTTGGAACCGGGTGTTTCTTGACAGAAGGATATGTTCGTTTGATTCATAATCTGTTTCTGTATCAGAATCTTTTGTTATTTGTTTGATTTTGAATTTTCTTTTTAATTTTTCCACTTCTTTTTCTCATTTCTGCATTTCTTATTCTTACTTCTGCACCTTTCTTACCAGCAGCTACTCTTTTGGGTCTTTTGGTTTGGGTTTTTAAATACTTTTTTTTCTTCTTTGTTTTCTTTTGTTCAGGATTTTCATTCATCATTTTTATGTCATTATTTTCATCTTTTTTCGGAAATCGAGCGAAGCGAGTGGTTCGATATGTCTTGCTGTTGTTAATATTGCAGTAAAAGGAGCAAGATACATTCCATATCTATAGTACAGTTCACAACATGTATTAGTTAAAGCATTATTGATAAAAGGATCTTCCTCTAAGTCTTGTATTAAAATTGGTGGATTACCAAACTTTGAAAACTTTGATACACCCATGACATATAAATTTATAAAAGAGTTTCCTAATGTCTTGGTCATACTAGCTCCCAATCTTGCTTCATATTTACAGTATAGTTTGTTTATTTGCTCTGTTGTCATTTTATCAATATCTGACAGTTGTAATTCTTTACCCAGATATTGTTTACTACTCCCACCAGCAACAACAGATGATAATCTCTCGCGTTTTTTTCTTGAAGGAACCGTTCACTTCGCTCGCTTCATCATCAATATTTATGTTTTCCACAATTTGCTCGCTTAATAATTCTTCAGCATTCATTTTATACGTTTCAAAAAACGGATATAATTTATTTTTAACTTTAAAAAAATTAAATACAACATATCCAACCAATGATAAGACTGCAGTGTTTGTTGCAATTGTTAGTATTTCCAACAGCATTGCTTTTTTTTATTGCTTATTTTGGTTAAATTACTTAAGAATTACTTAAGCATTACTTAAGCATTATTTTGCTTATTTTGGTTAAATTACTTAAGAATTACTTATTTTGGTTAAATTACTTAAGAATTACTTAAGAATTACTTAAAATTACTTAAGCATTACTTAAGCATTACTTAAGCATTACTTGAGAATTGCTAAAAAAAAAATCAATCAAGTAACCAAAAATCGGTAGGTTGATCTGTCTTTAATATTAATTTACGATGTTTCTTTTTTTTAAGTTCTTCCTTTATTCTTTGTCTTTCTTCCAAAGTAGGAATAACATCATTTTCTCTTAGGCAATTATCAAAACTATCTCTATCTTTTGTGTAGAACATGCATAACCATTTTGTTTGTTCTCTTAAATCTTTAAAACAGAGTTGTATCTCTGTGAAATGACCCACACTGATTGTTCCGCATGTCTTCCTGAAAATGCAAGCTCGGACAGCATATCTTTTTCTTTGTTAGTTCTTTTGTTGCACTGCAGTCATCAATGATATATAATGTTGGATGACCAGCATATTTTTAAAGAACATTCTTAGTAGTTCTTGTAGCTTCTCTTCTTCATAAAGGGAACCGTTCGCTTCTCTCACTTCAACAATAGGATTAACAATTATTAGATTTTTGTTTTGGTTTCTAACATCACCAATCCATTCACGATTTTTGTATGCTTTGTTCCATTGGATGGTTGGACAAAGTATGACTATATATTTGAAAACTCCACTATATTCTCCTTCTAATAAATCAAGAACAAACTCTGTTTTTCCACATCCTGTTTGTCCACATATAATAGCACAATGGGGATATTTTGGTAATTCATAAAGGGAATCGGGTGTATCTCGCTCCGCTCGTTTGTTTCCATTTTTAAGGGAACCGCTAGTAATTAACTTCTTTAAATCTTCCATCTTCAAAATTAATTTGTGCATCTTGTATAACAAACAGATAAACATTTATTAATTTATTTGCTCCTGCTGTTTTAGTTATTTGGATAGTAATACCTTCAGAAGCATTTTCAATTCTTCTACCTGAACCGTGTAATGAGTTGTCATCTGTTGAACGTAAATCTAACCATAATGCATAATTAGTTGTAAGATATTTTCTAATGTTGTATAGGATAAATTTAAATCTTTTAAAACTTCTTCTGTTGTTTTATTTCTTTTGAATTTAAAGCAAAGAATTTATTTATTTCATCCCATTGTTGATATGCTTTCATTCCTTGACTGTATAGTTGATTTGGAACACCTTCTATTGTCATTTCTACTTTTGTTATGTTAGGATTATAATAAGTTTCGGTACTTGTTCTTTCAGGATCTTCGAACAACATTAGAATTCCTTTCATACTTCTAGCTGGAACATTTAAATTTATATTCCACAATGTATCAGATTTGTTTTGGTTATTTTCTATGTCTTAGTATTCTATCGTACAAAATAACCATCTTACCATTAACTTGTTGTCTTATCTGTCTTGCTAATTCTGCATCAGTAACCATATCAAATTCTAAACAAATGTTTTGATTGTATAACTTGCAGATGTATCTGTTGATTTAATAACATTGCTATAATTATTAAATGTAAGTTCATATTCAAGTCTATCACCAAGACCTGCTTGATAAAAGGCATATGAGTTTCTAATAGTTCAAAATCAAGTGGGATACAAAATCTTGCACCATATGCAGTTGCAATTGCTTCATCACCTATGTCTGATGATTTATCATCCGCACCAACTCTGTGTTTTAACATGTTTGTTTCACCAATTCCTTGGTATGCCATATTTAAACGTTCAGATGTAGATTTCCATAAATCAACATAACAATGATAAATATCACTATCATCAATTGACATAATTTCATTTCCACTTATACGAATTGTTGTTTTTAACTATTGTTCTTCCTATGTTTTGATATATAGTTGCATTGTCGTCTGTAGATGTGAGTTCTATTTCAAATGCCAATCTGGTTGTTCCAGGAACAATAACATCATTATTGCTTAGATTGGGGAATCTCACTAATAGCTGTTGATTTTGATCAATAGTTGAAGGATTATTTGTTATTGATACACTTTGACGAATACCTTTCACACCACGGGGTTCTCTTATTTTTCTGTAAGGATTTAATTTGTTTCCGTATGCTGACATTTTAAGGATTAAATTTGTTAAAAATAATTCAATTACCACTGATACTAGAGTATTGATACATAAAGGATTATTAGTCATACTAATAAAACTTATTCTATCTCCAGCCTTAACTTCAAAAGGTGTATAAAAGTTATTAAAACCGTGTGTAACACCTTATCCAAACTCATTTTGTAACTAGTTGACTTATCATTAACCATCATCTTAATGGCTATAATATCTGAGCTTGTTCTTAAACTTACTAAACTAATACCCAATATTTGTCCTGGAAAGTTCATTAAATAATAACCACCACCATAACCAAAATTAAACTTTTATTTCCATGTATTGGACCATCAATTCCAGCATATATACTTATTATTTTTCTGTCTGGTTTATTTTAATATTATCAACTATATTTTCAACATTTAAAACTCTGATGTTTAGGGCAGCAACACTCCGATGTAAATTTTTATCCTTAGTATCCATTGTTTGAAGCTCACTCTTCATATTTAATATTTCCTTTTTATTTCCGATGTATCTACGTTTTTTTTTTGACACCAAGTATGCTCATTTTATTAAATAAATTATATAACTTCTAAAACACAATTAATTGGTAAATGATTAATTATCTTGTTATTATTTTGTCTCTAATTTCTAATTTCAATTCTGTTATAACATCATTTACTAAACACTTATATTCTGGATGCTCAAATCTCGCTGTTATAACTTCACCAAACTCTTTATTCTCAACTGAATAACAGCCAATAATGTACTTGGCTTACCATCAAGATAATTATTAGAAGTGCTAACTTGTTCCAAATGGATATACAATGATTTATGGATAGCAAAATCTACAAATTTTTTCCATAATGTAATTCATTAGGTTCGAATTTACGTTCATTATTAAATCCTAACATATTTTTCAAATCTTCATTTATCCTTAACTCAATAGGAGTGTTTAATGACGCAATACCATTTGTTTCATTTACGGATAATACAATATCTTTTTTTAAATTCATCCGCTATTTGTTGGAAACTATAATAACCATCTTTAATCCTATGAACTCTTTCTCCTGTTTGTCTTATAACTCCATCATAAACATTATACCAACCTACACTATATCTTATAGATTTTAAACCAATACGTTTATTTCCATCTCTGTTATCAATGTATTGTTCTAAGTTTATTGTATTATCAATATTTGAAATAGTATGAAACATTTTTAATATAAAAATGATAACAAAAGAATTTAAATATAATCCTAATGTTTCATATAATCCAGGTATTAAATATTCTGAAAAGATATAAATTTTGTCGATCAAATAATATTTGTAAATCAAAAGAAAACTTTAAAACAGCTTTCCCGATTTATTTCAAAATATCAAAACCCATCATTACACACCAACGAACCATGGAATACATGGATTCATTCTTCGTTTGATTGGTGGCAATGTCAGTTAAACTTTGCAGTCTGGTGTGCAAGTACAGGATGTGGTGTTTCCTACAATAACCATATACAAAACACTTCAAATCTTACTAAATCACTTTATACATTTCACTTATATTATTGCATTGTCAGAATTTTAAAAGAACTTAAATCACCTTTACCAACAGATTCTTCTTTCTGTTATTACAAAACCCATATGACAAAGCTGCATATCAAAATTATGCAATGAATTTGATGTTTCTCCAAATACAGATTGGAGACAAAAGTAGAAACATCATCTAAAGGATTAGGAACTTTTCTGAATATTATAAACCAAGTGGTGAATACAGATATCATCATTCAGGGATGGTCCTTCTTTAATATTCATGATACAATTCGTCATACAAAAGATATAAGTATGGCTTGGACAACATTTATATTAGATAAATCAGAGGGTTTTACAAAAGCAGGTATTGAACGTATCAATGAAAGTATTAGAATGTTTGTATGGGCATTATTAGGGCACAATCTCAAACAAGGGTAGAAATATTAAAAGTAGGAACAGGATTTGATGCACAAAAACAATTCTTAGCAAATGTACAAGATGTTATTAATAGTCCTATCGATTTACCCACTCAGATAAAAATTATCAAAATGTTTTAAAATACGCAAGAAGTAAAGTTGATTATGCTTATGGACTTGGTTTATATATGTCTCCCAGTGATATGGTATTACAAATTGACACCATTGTTGGTTATAACAATAAAATTGTAATTGCAACAGAAAATCAAACACTCGGTTTAAATGATGATTTAAATAATAAAATTTTGATTTTACCGGTCTCGATCCTGTCGATTTCAACCAAATAAACCAAAACCGATTCAACAATCTCAATCAGAACCAAAAAATCAGAACCAGTTCAAATAGAACCAACACAAAAATGAATATGACGAACACGAAGATAATAAAAAGCAATAATATTTGGAAGTATTGTATTAGGTATTACAGCACTTATTATTTATAAAATTTATTAATTTATTTTTAAATATTCCCTAGCAGCAGCATACAATAAACCAACAACCAAAACAAGAAAAGCCCATAAGTTGTTTGCAAACCAATTTACTACGTCTTTTGTTACAGACAATAACCAAGATACAATAGAACCTATAATACCTGGTAATGCAGCTGCTAATTTTCCTGCAAGAAAAGATAATAGTTTTCCAAGATTTTTTAATTGTTTTTTTATCCAATCTTGTACACCATTTTTTGATGGTGGAGGAGGAGTAGGAGGAGAAAAAGTAGTTCCACCAGTAAATGCCTCAACAATAACACCAATAATCATTCCAAAAGCAGTTAAAATACTAACTATTGTAATTCCTTGTTCTCTGAATAATGTTCTTATTCTTTCACCTAATGTTGTGTCTTCTTTTAATACTTTGCGTATTGTTTCTTTAATTTTGTTTACTTGACTACGTAGTTTTTCTTTATTAATATTAATTACTTCTAGTCTTGCACTTCTCTCAGATTCCAACTCTCTTATTCGACTACTTATTCTATTTATTTGAAATTTATCATTGTCTTCTTTAGCTTGTTCTAATTTGGCGTTTTCTTTTGCTAAGTCTTTATTTGTTTCATTCAGTTTTGCTAATTCATTTGCAATCTCTTCTTTTACTGATGTCATTGCACTGATTACACCATCCATCTCTCTTTTTGTCATATCTGTTTGTGTTTCCATTTCTTTGTAAGTTACTCCTTCTTCTATAAAAAGTTTCTATTTCTTTTACATATGTTTCTGAATTACTTGCTGTTTCTAATAATTCTTGTACTTCTTGTTGTGTAGATATTTCTTGTAATGGAATTTCTATATTATTGAGTTCAAGAATTGGTGTTTCATTTAACATTCTCTGAAACTCTGCTCTACCTTCTATTATTCTATCAGATATTTTAAAATCATCTACACCTAAAACATCCCTGACAAAATTAACACCGTATTCTCTTTGAAGAGTGCTAAATTTATAAAATTTTAATACTCCTTTTTGGTAATATGTTAATGCAATATCATTACCTAATTCACCTTTTGCATATAACATTAGTCTTTCATCATTATCTTCCCTGACAAAAACCCTCTTCATTACGTATAGTTTGACCATTTTCATTATAAAATCTTTTCATCATTTTTTTGTAGTTTCTTTTCAAGAATTTTAGCATCATTTTCTGATAAATCTCTTGATACTTCAGTTTCCTTATTTATAGAACTTTGAAAATCTTCATCATTTTGAAAAGTAGTTTCTTTTCTTCATCATAATCATCATTTTTAAATTTAGGATTATAAAACTCAGCAACTCCTTCGGCCATTTTATTCATCTAAAATATTAGATAATAAACAATAAAAGAACCTGTTAAAAACAACTTAAGATAAAAATAATTAAATTTTTATTTAACATTATTTTACATTTTTACTAATTTTTCTTTTGTTTCTTCATCCATTTATTTAATTAAAATTGATTCATAGTTTGGTGGATTTTCGTTATCAACTAAAATTCGTATAACGATTTTATTAAAGAAAATCAAAGATTTTCCATTTTTTTTAATTCGTTTTTACTCTATTTTCTGTTTCCTCAATTAGTTTTTTTCTTTCAATTTATTTAGGTCCCCTCAACCAAAAAAAAAAAAAACACGTTCGAAATTTGAACCATACTTCACTTCAGGATATGGTGTACGCAGTTTAAAATAAAAAAAGTTATGGATATAAACTGCAATTTTCATTTTTTTTTTTTTTACCAGTTGTGGAGTAAAGAGCTGCAGTTATAATATTTGGGTACAGAACTATAGATAAACTGATGGCAACAATTTCAGATTCTTTTTGAAAAATGTGTGTGGCTCTGAAAAGAACCGTTTTTTGAAGTAGTCTGGTGATTTTCCTCTAGTCATACATCTCAATGTCTGCTGAAGAATCTTCTGAAATAATGTCGACAACTTCCCCAAACAGTTCTTGCCTCAGTTCGGCTACGGATTCTGCTTTCTGGTGAGCGTAGTCATAGTACATGTTGCGCATTCCATCAACAACTGCTATGCGTAGACGTAGCGAGTATCTGAACGACTTGTTGTTGTCAGTCTTGGCTCTGTTGTATCTCTTTTGAAGTGCGTCTAAAGAGTAATTCAATTGGACAATCTGTTCACAGGCTCTCTTGAATCGTCGTTCACTCTCAACCAGTTTAGACCTCTTGTTGAGGTTTCTCATTTGTACTTTAGCTTTCATGATTGATAAAGAATATGTAGTTGTTAGCACTATGTGTGTTGAAACAAGTTCTGGTGATTCTTTGGAAAGGATTGGTTATATAGCTCTTTTTAGTGACACATGAAATTGAGAAACGTCAGGGTAATGACACCACAGAGTAATTAATTTGAGTTTGTAGGTTAGGCACGAGTCCATTGTCAAAACAGTCTCGTGTCGTGGGCTTGTGTATATTGTCAAACATCTTTGTTTATTAATCACGATTTGTTGTAATCCAATCATGAAATTGATTAAATCATCTTACAATTTGCTAAATGTAGTTTGTGTATTGCAAAATTTTATTTGAATAAAAAAATAATTTCATTTGAAAAATTGATAAAAAATAATCATAAATTATTTCAATTAATAAGATACACAAAGAAGCGCGGATTTTCTTTTCTCCCGTCTCTATCTTGTTTTTCCTTCTGTCTTTCATCATTTGTATATTTTTATTGCGGAAATTTTCTTATATTTTGAAAATATTTAATTCGTTTTATGAGAGAAGGATGCTGCTCGAAACATTACTTTCATCATTATTCTACTTCAAATTCACTGATTTATTTAGGTCCCCTAACCAAAAAAAAAAAAAAACACGTTCGAAATTTGAACCATACTTCACTTCAGGATATGGTGTACGCAGTTTAAAATAAAAAAAGTTATGGATATAAACTGCAATTTTCATTTTTTTTTTTTTACCAGTTGTGGAGTAAAGAGCTGCAGTTATAATATTTGGGTACAGAACTATAGATAAACTGATGGCAACAATTTCAGATTCTTTTTGAAAAATGTGTGTGGCTCTGAAAAGAACCGTTTTTTGAAGTAGTCTGGTGATTTTCCTCTAGTCATACATCTCAATGTCTGCTGAAGAATCTTCTGAAATAATGTCGACAACTTCCCCAAACAGTTCTTGCCTCAGTTCGGCTACGGATTCTGCTTTCTGGTGAGCGTAGTCATAGTACATGTTGCGCATTCCATCAACAACTGCTATGCGTAGACGTAGCGAGTATCTGAACGACTTGTTGTTGTCAGTCTTGGCTCTGTTGTATCTCTTTTGAAGTGCGTCTAAAGAGTAATTCAATTGGACAATCTGTTCACAGGCTCTCTTGAATCGTCGTTCACTCTCAACCAGTTTAGACCTCTTGTTGAGGTTTCTCATTTGTACTTTAGCTTTCATGATTGATAAAGAATATGTAGTTGTTAGCACTATGTGTGTTGAAACAAGTTCTGGTGATTCTTTGGAAAGGATTGGTTATATAGCTCTTTTTAGTGACACATGAAATTGAGAAACGTCAGGGTAATGACACCACAGAGTAATTAATTTGAGTTTGTAGGTTAGGCACGAGTCCATTGTCAAAACAGTCTCGTGTCGTGGGCTTGTGTATATTGTCAAACATCTTTGTTTATTAATCACGATTTGTTGTAATCCAATCATGAAATTGATTAAATCATCTTACAATTTGCTAAATGTAGTTTGTGTATTGCAAAATTTTATTTGAATAAAAAAATAATTTCATTTGAAAATTGATAAAAATAATCATAAATTATTTCAATTAATAAGATACACAAAGAAGCGCGGATTTTCTTTTCTCCCGTCTCTATCTTGTTTTTCCTTCTGTCTTTCATCATTTGTATATTTTTATTGCGGAAATTTTCTTATATTTTGAAAATATTTAATTCGTTTTATGAGAGAAGGATGCTGCTCGAAACATTACTTTCATCATTATTCTACTTCAAATTCACTGATTTATTTAGGTCCCCTAACCAAAAAAAAAAAAAAAACGTTCGAAATTTGAACCATACTTCACTTCAGGATATGGTGTACGCAGTTTAAAATAAAAAAAGTTATGGATATAAACTGCAATTTTCATTTTTTTTTTTTACCAGTTGTGGAGTAAAGAGCTGCAGTTATAATATTTGGGTACAGAACTATAGATAAACTGATGGCAACAATTTCAGATTCTTTTGAAAATGTGTGTGGCTCTGAAAAGAACCGTTTTTGAAGTAGTCTGGTGATTTTCCTCTAGTCATACATCTCAATGTCTGCTGAAGAATCTTCTGAAATAATGTCGACAACTTCCCAAACAGTTCTTGCCTCAGTTCGGCTACGGATTCTGCTTTCTGGTGAGCGTAGTCATAGTACATGTTGCGCATTCCATCAACAACTGCTATGCGTAGACGTAGCGAGTATCTGAACGACTTGTTGTTGTCAGTCTTGGCTCTGTTGTATCTCTTTTGAAGTGCGTCTAAAGAGTAATTCAATTGGACAATCTGTTCACAGGCTCTCTTGAATCGTCGTTCACTCTCAACCAGTTTAGACCTCTTGTTGAGGTTTCTCATTTGTACTTTAGCTTTCATGATTGATAAAGAATATGTAGTTGTTAGCACTATGTGTGTTGAAACAAGTTCTGGTGATTCTTTGGAAAGGATTGGTTATATAGCTCTTTTTAGTGACACATGAAATTGAGAAACGTCAGGGTAATGACACCACAGAGTAATTAATTTGAGTTTGTAGGTTAGGCACGAGTCCATTGTCAAAACAGTCTCGTGTCGTGGGCTTGTGTATATTGTCAAACATCTTTGTTTATTAATCACGATTTGTTGTAATCCAATCATGAAATTGATTAAATCATCTTACAATTTGCTAAATGTAGTTTGTGTATTGCAAAATTTTATTTGAATAAAAAAATAATTTCATTTGAAAAATTGATAAAAAATAATCATAAATTATTTCAATTAATAAGATACACAAAGAAGCGCGGATTTTCTTTTCTCCCGTCTCTATCTTGTTTTTCCTTCTGTCTTTCATCATTTGTATATTTTTATTGCGGAAATTTTCTTATATTTTGAAAATATTTAATTCGTTTTATGAGAGAAGGATGCTGCTCGAAACATTACTTTCATCATTATTCTACTTCAAATTCACTGATTTATTTAGGTCCCCCTAACCAAAAAAAAAAAAAAAACACGTTCGAAATTTGAACCATACTTCACTTCAGGATATGGTGTACGCAGTTTAAAATAAAAAAAGTTATGGATATAAACTGCAATTTTCATTTTTTTTTTTTTTTACCAGTTGTGGAGTAAAGAGCTGCAGTTATAATATTTGGGTACAGAACTATAGATAAACTGATGGCAACAATTTCAGATTCTTTTTGAAAAATGTGTGTGGCTCTGAAAAGAACCGTTTTTTGAAGTAGTCTGGTGATTTTCCTCTAGTCATACATCTCAATGTCTGCTGAAGAATCTTCTGAAATAATGTCGACAACTTCCCCAAACAGTTCTTGCCTCAGTTCGGCTACGGATTCTGCTTTCTGGTGAGCGTAGTCATAGTACATGTTGCGCATTCCATCAACAACTGCTATGCGTAGACGTAGCGAGTATCTGAACGACTTGTTGTTGTCAGTCTTGGCTCTGTTGTATCTCTTTTGAAGTGCGTCTAAAGAGTAATTCAATTGGACAATCTGTTCACAGGCTCTCTTGAATCGTCGTTCACTCTCAACCAGTTTAGACCTCTTGTTGAGGTTTCTCATTTGTACTTTAGCTTTCATGATTGATAAAGAATATGTAGTTGTTAGCACTATGTGTGTTGAAACAAGTTCTGGTGATTCTTTGGAAAGGATTGGTTATATAGCTCTTTTTAGTGACACATGAAATTGAGAAACGTCAGGGTAATGACACCACAGAGTAATTAATTTGAGTTTGTAGGTTAGGCACGAGTCCATTGTCAAAACAGTCTCGTGTCGTGGGCTTGTGTATATTGTCAAACATCTTTGTTTATTAATCACGATTTGTTGTAATCCAATCATGAAATTGATTAAATCATCTTACAATTTGCTAAATGTAGTTTGTGTATTGCAAAATTTTATTTGAATAAAAAAATAATTTCATTTGAAAATTGATAAAAATAATCATAAATTATTTCAATTAATAAGATACACAAAGAAGCGCGGATTTTCTTTTCTCCCGTCTCTATCTTGTTTTTCCTTCTGTCTTTCATCATTTGTATATTTTTATTGCGGAAATTTTCTTATATTTTGAAAATATTTAATTCGTTTTATGAGAGAAGGATGCTGCTCGAAACATTACTTTCATCATTATTCTACTTCAAATTCACTGATTTATTTAGGTCCCCCTAACCAAAAAAAAAAAAAAAACACGTTCGAAATTTGAACCATACTTCACTTCAGGATATGGTGTACGCAGTTTAAAATAAAAAAAGTTATGGATATAAACTGCAATTTTCATTTTTTTTTTTTTTACCAGTTGTGGAGTAAAGAGCTGCAGTTATAATATTTGGGTACAGAACTATAGATAAACTGATGGCAACAATTTCAGATTCTTTTGAAAAATGTGTGTGGCTCTGAAAAGAACCGTTTTTGAAGTAGTCTGGTGATTTTCCTCTAGTCATACATCTCAATGTCTGCTGAAGAATCTTCTGAAATAATGTCGACAACTTCCCAAACAGTTCTTGCCTCAGTTCGGCTACGGATTCTGCTTTCTGGTGAGCGTAGTCATAGTACATGTTGCGCATTCCATCAACAACTGCTATGCGTAGACGTAGCGAGTATCTGAACGACTTGTTGTTGTCAGTCTTGGCTCTGTTGTATCTCTTTTGAAGTGCGTCTAAAGAGTAATTCAATTGGACAATCTGTTCACAGGCTCTCTTGAATCGTCGTTCACTCTCAACCAGTTTAGACCTCTTGTTGAGGTTTCTCATTTGTACTTTAGCTTTCATGATTGATAAAGAATATGTAGTTGTTAGCACTATGTGTGTTGAAACAAGTTCTGGTGATTCTTTGGAAAGGATTGGTTATATAGCTCTTTTTAGTGACACATGAAATTGAGAAACGTCAGGGTAATGACACCACAGAGTAATTAATTTGAGTTTGTAGGTTAGGCACGAGTCCATTGTCAAAACAGTCTCGTGTCGTGGGCTTGTGTATATTGTCAAACATCTTTGTTTATTAATCACGATTTGTTGTAATCCAATCATGAAATTGATTAAATCATCTTACAATTTGCTAAATGTAGTTTGTGTATTGCAAAATTTTATTTGAATAAAAAAATAATTTCATTTGAAAATTGATAAAAATAATCATAAATTATTTCAATTAATAAGATACACAAAGAAGCGCGGATTTTCTTTTCTCCCGTCTCTATCTTGTTTTTCCTTCTGTCTTTCATCATTTGTATATTTTTATTGCGGAAATTTTCTTATATTTTGAAAATATTTAATTCGTTTTATGAGAGAAGGATGCTGCTCGAAACATTACTTTCATCATTATTCTACTTCAAATTCACTGATTTATTTAGGTCCCCCTAACCAAAAAAAAAAAAAAAACACGTTCGAAATTTGAACCATACTTCACTTCAGGATATGGTGTACGCAGTTTAAAATAAAAAAAGTTATGGATATAAACTGCAATTTTCATTTTTTTTTTTTTTACCAGTTGTGGAGTAAAGAGCTGCAGTTATAATATTTGGGTACAGAACTATAGATAAACTGATGGCAACAATTTCAGATTCTTTTTGAAAAATGTGTGTGGCTCTGAAAAGAACCGTTTTTTGAAGTAGTCTGGTGATTTTCCTCTAGTCATACATCTCAATGTCTGCTGAAGAATCTTCTGAAATAATGTCGACAACTTCCCCAAACAGTTCTTGCCTCAGTTCGGCTACGGATTCTGCTTTCTGGTGAGCGTAGTCATAGTACATGTTGCGCATTCCATCAACAACTGCTATGCGTAGACGTAGCGAGTATCTGAACGACTTGTTGTTGTCAGTCTTGGCTCTGTTGTATCTCTTTTGAAGTGCGTCTAAAGAGTAATTCAATTGGACAATCTGTTCACAGGCTCTCTTGAATCGTCGTTCACTCTCAACCAGTTTAGACCTCTTGTTGAGGTTTCTCATTTGTACTTTAGCTTTCATGATTGATAAAGAATATGTAGTTGTTAGCACTATGTGTGTTGAAACAAGTTCTGGTGATTCTTTGGAAAGGATTGGTTATATAGCTCTTTTTAGTGACACATGAAATTGAGAAACGTCAGGGTAATGACACCACAGAGTAATTAATTTGAGTTTGTAGGTTAGGCACGAGTCCATTGTCAAAACAGTCTCGTGTCGTGGGCTTGTGTATATTGTCAAACATCTTTGTTTATTAATCACGATTTGTTGTAATCCAATCATGAAATTGATTAAATCATCTTACAATTTGCTAAATGTAGTTTGTGTATTGCAAAATTTTATTTGAATAAAAAATAATTTCATTTGAAAATTGATAAAAATAATCATAAATTATTTCAATTAATAAGATACACAAAGAAGCGCGGATTTTCTTTTCTCCCGTCTCTATCTTGTTTTTCCTTCTGTCTTTCATCATTTGTATATTTTATTGCGGAAATTTTCTTATATTTTGAAAATATTTAATTCGTTTTATGAGAGAAGGATGCTGCTCGAAACATTACTTTCATCATTATTCTACTTCAAATTCACTGATTTATTTAGGTCCCCCTAACCAAAAAAAAAAAAAAACACGTTCGAAATTTGAACCATACTTCACTTCAGGATATGGTGTACGCAGTTTAAAATAAAAAAAGTTATGGATATAAACTGCAATTTTCATTTTTTTTTTTTTACCAGTTGTGGAGTAAAGAGCTGCAGTTATAATATTTGGGTACAGAACTATAGATAAACTTATGACAACAATTCAGATTATTTTTGAAAAATATGTGAGGCTCTGAAAAGAACCGTTTTGGAAGTAGTCTGGTGCTTTTTCCTCTAGTCATACATCTCAATGTCTGCTGACGAATCTTCTGAAATAATGTCGACAACTTCCACAAACAGTTCTTGTCTCAGTTTGGCTAAGATTCTGCTTTCTGGTGAGCGTAGTCATAGTACATGTTGCGCATTCCATCAACAACTGCTATGCGTAGACGTAGCGAGTATCTGAACGACTTGTTGTTGTCAGTCTTGGCTCTGTTGTATCTCTTTTGAAGTGCGTCTAAAGAGTAATTCAATTGGACAATCTGTTCACAGGCTCTCTTGAATCGTCGTTCACTCTCAACCAGTTTAGACCTCTTGTTGAGGTTTCTCATTTGTACTTTAGCTTTCATGATTGATAAAGAATATGTAGTTGTTAGCACTATGTGTGTTGAAACAAGTTCTGGTGATTCTTTGGAAAGGATTGGTTATATAGCTCTTTTTAGTGACACATGAAATTGAGAAACGTCAGGGTAATGACACCACAGAGTAATTAATTTGAGTTTGTAGGTTAGGCACGAGTCCATTGTCAAAACAGTCTCGTGTCGTGGGCTTGTGTATATTGTCAAACATCTTTGTTTATTAATCACGATTTGTTGTAATCCAATCATGAAATTGATTAAATCATCTTACAATTTGCTAAATGTAGTTTGTGTATTGCAAAATTTTATTTGAATAAAAAAATAATTTCATTTGAAAATTGATAAAAATAATCATAAATTATTTCAATTAATAAGATACACAAAGAAGCGCGGATTTTCTTTTCTCCCGTCTCTATCTTGTTTTTCCTTCTGTCTTTCATCATTTGTATATTTTTATTGCGGAAATTTTCTTATATTTTGAAAATATTTAATTCGTTTTATGAGAGAAGGAT
Source organism: Mytilus coruscus (assembly GCA_017311375.1). Taxonomy (NCBI): domain Eukaryota; kingdom Metazoa; phylum Mollusca; class Bivalvia; order Mytilida; family Mytilidae; genus Mytilus; species Mytilus coruscus. Next base: position 19,912 of record JAASAO010001662.1, on the reverse strand, counting down.
GCTGCTCGAAACATTACTTTCATCATTATTCTACTTCAAATTCACTGATTTATTTAGGTCCCCCTAACCAAAAAAAAAAAAAAAACACGTTCGAAATTTGAACCATACTTCACTTCAGGATATGGTGTACGCAGTTTAAAATAAAAAAAGTTATGGATATAAACTGCAATTTTCATTTTTTTTTTTTTTACCAGTTGTGGAGTAAAGAGCTGCAGTTATAATATTTGGGTACAGAACTATAGATAAACTGATGGCAACAATTTCAGATTCTTTTTGAAAAATGTGTGTGGCTCTGAAAAGAACCGTTTTTTGAAGTAGTCTGGTGATTTTCCTCTAGTCATACATCTCAATGTCTGCTGAAGAATCTTCTGAAATAATGTCGACAACTTCCCCAAACAGTTCTTGCCTCAGTTCGGCTACGGATTCTGCTTTCTGGTGAGCGTAGTCATAGTACATGTTGCGCATTCCATCAACAACTGCTATGCGTAGACGTAGCGAGTATCTGAACGACTTGTTGTTGTCAGTCTTGGCTCTGTTGTATCTCTTTTGAAGTGCGTCTAAAGAGTAATTCAATTGGACAATCTGTTCACAGGCTCTCTTGAATCGTCGTTCACTCTCAACCAGTTTAGACCTCTTGTTGAGGTTTCTCATTTGTACTTTAGCTTTCATGATTGATAAAGAATATGTAGTTGTTAGCACTATGTGTGTTGAAACAAGTTCTGGTGATTCTTTGGAAAGGATTGGTTATATAGCTCTTTTTAGTGACACATGAAATTGAGAAACGTCAGGGTAATGACACCACAGAGTAATTAATTTGAGTTTGTAGGTTAGGCACGAGTCCATTGTCAAAACAGTCTCGTGTCGTGGGCTTGTGTATATTGTCAAACATCTTTGTTTATTAATCACGATTTGTTGTAATCCAATCATGAAATTGATTAAATCATCTTACAATTTGCTAAATGTAGTTTGTGTATTGCAAAATTTTATTTGAATAAAAAAATAATTTCATTTGAAAAATTGATAAAAAATAATCATAAATTATTTCAATTAATAAGATACACAAAGAAGCGCGGATTTTCTTTTCTCCCGTCTCTATCTTGTTTTTCCTTCTGTCTTTCATCATTTGTATATTTTTATTGCGGAAATTTTCTTATATTTTGAAAATATTTAATTCGTTTTATGAGAGAAGGATGCTGCTCGAAACATTACTTTCATCATTATTCTACTTCAAATTCACTGATTTATTTAGGTCCCCCTAACCAAAAAAAAAAAAAAAACACGTTCGAAATTTGAACCATACTTCACTTCAGGATATGGTGTACGCAGTTTAAAATAAAAAAAGTTATGGATATAAACTGCAATTTTCATTTTTTTTTTTTTACCAGTTGTGGAGTAAAGAGCTGCAGTTATAATATTTGGGTACAGAACTATAGATAAACTGATGGCAACAATTTCAGATTCTTTTTGAAAATGTGTGTGGCTCTGAAAAGAACCGTTTTTGAAGTAGTCTGGTGATTTTCCTCTAGTCATACATCTCAATGTCTGCTGAAGAATCTTCTGAAATAATGTCGACAACTTCCCCAAACAGTTCTTGCCTCAGTTCGGCTACGGATTCTGCTTTCTGGTGAGCGTAGTCATAGTACATGTTGCGCATTCCATCAACAACTGCTATGCGTAGACGTAGCGAGTATCTGAACGACTTGTTGTTGTCAGTCTTGGCTCTGTTGTATCTCTTTTGAAGTGCGTCTAAAGAGTAATTCAATTGGACAATCTGTTCACAGGCTCTCTTGAATCGTCGTTCACTCTCAACCAGTTTAGACCTCTTGTTGAGGTTTCTCATTTGTACTTTAGCTTTCATGATTGATAAAGAATATGTAGTTGTTAGCACTATGTCATACTATCGTGCAGACGCATAATGGATCTCTTATAAATAATAAATCGATATCGATCAGACAATGATCCGAAACTTCAACAGTTCGATGGAAAGAGTTTGAGTACATTTAGTAAAGAAGATTTAATGCAAGTAGCCACCAAAACAAAGTTACAATTAAATGACATTTTAGTGTTTCTGGATATCGATGATTCTAGAGAGAACTTATGCAAAGTTGTGAGTTTTGCCTTAGAGCAAAAAGATGCATTGAAGGAGGAGGATACGGTGACAGAAAAACCTCCTAAAATAAAAAAAAAAAAAGAAACTAAAACTTCAGAAAACAAATCGTCAGGGGTAAGTTTTCGAAACTTATTTGATATAACAAAGGTGCATGAGAAAAGAATACGATGAATGTAGAAGATAATTAATACAGAAATTAACGTATTACATGTATAAAGGTCATCGTATGTAAATATGTATATATGGCATATGTTTTAATTAAAGAGTTCAAAATAAAAATTATGCGTGTTAGAATGAACTTTATCGGAACGACAGTTGTACGTCTGTGGTATTCATACTGAATATGTAAAGGAAAATTAATGTTACATATTTAGTTATAATTAATTTGTTCATATTTGAACGGGTGCATATATTTCACGGTTAATATTATTTGTTTAGAAAAGTGAGAACGGAAGAATAGAAAGTTTTTAAATAGGTTGAAAATGTTTTGTTCGGGTATTTTATTGAACGTGAAGACCAAGAAAATCTGGTTATATTTTATGTTACTGTAATTTTGAAATTCAATGCAATTTGTTTAGAGAATAGTGTTCGGGTAAGATGCTCGAACGTGAACAGAGGTAATATATAAAGATAACAACAAAAAAATGTTAGAGCAAGTATAATGCTCGTAAGTGGAAAGAAGAAAATAGAAGAAAACTGTTCAAGTTTTTGAACTTGTAAAAGTATTTAGTGGTTAAATATAATAGGAAAAGAAAACATATAACTTTGGATATTTTTTATTTTGATATAACGATTATTGTTCGTGCTTTTATGCCGAACGTGAATATTGTTTGGGCTTTTATGCCGAACGTGAATATTGTTCGGGCTTTTATGCCGAACGTGAATATTGTTCGGGCTTTTATGCCGAACGTGAATTTTGTTCAGGCTTTTATGCCGAACGTGAATATTGTTCGGGCTTTTATGCCGGACGTGAAATTCTGATATTGTTCGGGCTTTTATGCCGAACGTGAAATTCAAATATTGTTCAGGCTTTTATGTCGAACGTGAATATTGTTCGGGCTTTTATGCCGAACGTGAATATTGTTCAGGCTTTTATGCCGAACGTGAATATTGTTCGGGCTTTTATGGGCATATGATACAGTTACAGGGGCGGTGATGACCTTGCTAACGTAAAATGTTATTTTCCACGACGTCAAACTGTCAGATTGTTATCATTTAAACCGATTTAACTTGAAAACGAGTTCATGGACCCTTCTTTTTAAAAATGACATTTGGCTGGATTATGCATGTGCCAATTCTTATGAAACAATCACCGATGAATTTTTTTTTTTTTTTTTTTTTTTTTTTTTTTTAAATTCGATAAATCATGAAAATGTGACAAAATGATACTTTTACAAAATCCGCTTGCGGTTATCTTTTGAAACGAAAAGTTAATTATGTCTTTCAAAGGATAGAAATGTCCAAGAAACCGAAATTTCAGTAAATTTCTAAAATTTCGACCCCATTTATTTCTAAAAGTAGCACATGAAGGTATATTTTTATACATATTTGAATTGACTAGGTAAAAATAGATCGCATGTAATCTTTCGTCAAAATTCACCGTGGGATCAAAACTGTATCGTATGCCCTTATGCCGAACGTGAAATTCTGATATTGTTCGGGCTTTAATGCCGAACGTGAAATTCAAATATTGTTCGGGCTTTTATGTCGAACGTGAACATTGTTCGGGCTTTTATGACGAACGTGAATATTGTTCGGGCTTTTATGCCGAACGTGAATAGGGAGAAAGAGGGAAAAAATATCATTATTTATTGTGTTTGGGCATGATGCTCAGTCGTGAAAAGAAAAGAAAAAAGGATGAAGATGATGTTAGCAATTGTTCAAGATTAATGTTTCTTGAACGTGTACGAATATATTTTAAAGCTGTTGATCTGAAATATGAGAAGAAAGAGGGAAAAAAGTGATATGTTTCCTTAAGGCGATTTATTGGTTCATGATTCGTGTTCGAAAGTGATAAGGAAGAATTTGCTTGATTATATTATTATGTAAATTAGAGAATGTCACAAAAGAAATTTGTTCTGTATCATGCTGGAACGTGAATAGAAAAATGATGTTTATTTTTTTTTTTTTTTTTTTTTTTTTTTTCGTCTGATTGATGTTTGTACTTTAGATAGGGAAAAATCATAAAATATACGTATCTTTTAACTATATTAATGAGAAATTTGGCTAAACATAACGTTCGGACACTGATATCGGCAAAAATAGATCATTTAGAAAAGGAAATGCAAACAAAAATAAAAGAATAAAAGCTTGAATATCTCAAAATTTGTTTGACTTTGATGATAAGGAGAACATACAATAATGCGAAATTTACCCCCAAAAAAAAAAAAAAAAAAAAGAAGAGACAAGAAAAGAAAATAAAGAAAACGCAATATATGTTTGCACAAATTCGGAGACATTAAGATTAAAGAACGTGTGGGTGGAGTGCCCGAAAGTGAGTAAAAAAAAACCCAGATAATTGCACGAATTGAAGAGATAAAATTTAATTAAAGAAAATAGTAATTTTATTAAGTGTTTCGTATGCATATACTACATTTTGAGACAAATACTGATAGATATAGACATAAAAGGTGGATATACTAAGAAGGATTGAGGGTGATATGAAATGTGGTGTTCAAAAGCTGTAGTTTTGAAAAGGTTTAAGACAGTTTTGTAATTGAATGTCAAGCACGAATTAGAAAGAGTTGTTTTACGTGTTATATTGTGGGCTTTGAAAGGAAAAAGATCGTGAGTAAAATAGTTAAAGATAAGAAAAGAACATAATATGAGATACGGGAGAAAAGGAACCGAAAATTGTGTAATTAGTGTATAAATAGCATGTTTGGAATTTTAGTATCAAACTGTACTAGTATAGAATTGGATTTATGGTTGTTTAATATAATAGTAAGATGATAAGTGACATTATAATTGCTTTGTTTGTTTACATTAAGGAATATGACTGTGTACACCATTTTGTAACACGTGTAAGGAGTGTCATAAAGGTGTAAACTAAAGTCCGAAACTGAAAGTAAAAAGTAATTACAGTTTGGCTATAATAGAGGTCGAGATATATCAAGTTGTTAATGATTTAGAAGGGCGCTAAAGAAGAATTTATCATTACAGAAATTTTAAAGAAATAAAAATAATAATAGTCGATAGATTAAAGTATATTTGATTTATTTAAGCCTAGATGTATGTATTTATAACTTAAATTTAGCCTCTTAAAAGAAAAAGAGAAAGAGAGTAAAAAAAAAAAATTATATATATCGATACAACATGTTAATTGTTGATACATGATAATTTACTAACTGACCATGTTGATTGTGATAGTGGTAAAATAAATTAGGTACAAAGCAAACTTTGTTTTAGTTGATTTTAGTCTCTGATGCATGATTTTTATCATTAATTGTTTTGGCTTTTAACTAGCTGTCAGTAACTGCGAGTACTCTCAAATCGTACTTTCTTGTTAATTCGACCTGTTGATACTATTTTTAATACTTTTTGTTATTTTATATTAATATGGATCTTGTCTGTATACCAGCTTTGATTATTTGGAATATCTACTAATTTTCACTTCTTCGTACTACATTTGTATTACCATCAAGATTATTCTCCTTTAATCTGTACAGGAAGTTTTATTGTTGATATTTACCCTTATGTATCTAGTGTTAAATTAGGTATTTATATGACAGACCTTTCTTGGTATTCCTAATTATTGGAAGATTTTATATAGACAGAAAAGTATACCTAAAACGACAAAGTTATTTTCATTTACCTGTATATATGTTGGAAGTAACGCATAAACGTAACGTTCTCGCTGCCGATATTCATTGTAACGTCACCTAAGTGTGACGTATTGACATCAGAGTTTGAATAGAGATCCATACATGCTAGACGCCTTTGTTATTGTTAGCCATATAGTTGCCCGATTTACCCACTAAACGATATTGGTGCCAAGTGACCAGGATGAATTTGAAGCTGAAATCGATACGTGCAGGACATAGAAGCGCCGTTTCAAGAATATATAAGAAATTCGACGAAATTCGGGAGAGCGGAACAGAACTTGTTGATTCTGATGAACTTTCGAACATTTTAGACACTCTGAAAAGGAAACAAGAATTGTTAAGGAAATTAGATGAAGACATTATTCAGGATTTGGATCAAGAGGACATTGAAACAGAAATCGTTGACTCAGATGAGTATTCATTTAATTTAGAAACAAAAGTACGTCAAATAGCCAAATTTATAACAGTACAAACATCAACGCTAAATACAAATGCCACAAGCTTTACAAACTCTAGAAACGACGTTCCGCCGTCATATCCTAGTACTAATAATCCTTCAAGCACAGAAAATCAGCACAATACACATTTCCGTTCAGATTTTCGCTCATATTCCTCAATTGCTAGCGAGTACAATAAGCTCCCTAAACTAAATCTACCAACTTTCGATGGCGACATTCTACAATGGCAGTCCTTTTGGGACTCTTATGAGGCAGCCGTACATACAAACCCAACACTGAGTAACGTCCAGAGGTTCAATTACTTGAAGTCATTGTTATACGATGAAGCTTTCCAAACCGTAAATGGCTTTGCACTTACAAATTCAAATTACGAAAGAGCAGTTTCGTTGCTACAACAAAGGTATGGACAAGTTCACAAAATCACGCAAAAGTACATGAATGCATTACTTGAAATACCGTCACCCAAGAATACCCTACAGAGCTTACGCAACTATTACGACAAAATAGAAACATATGTACGTGGTTTAGAATCCCTTGGTCAGACAGAGGATACCTATGGCTCATTATTGGTCCCTATCATATTGAAAAGTTACCGGGAGACGTACGCATAAATTTAACAAGACACCATGGTTCAACCAGTTGGCAATTATCTGACCTACGACAAGTGATATTTCATGAACTCAATATTATGGAGGAAGGCAATTCCGCTGATTTTACGGAAACTCATACCGCTACTGCAGCATTTCACACCAATGCAAAGGTACGTACAAAACCAGCCAACAGACAAATGCACGTAAAGTCATGCGTATTTTGTAAAGAATCACACGCCCCCGTTAACTGCACTAACATAATTGATCACAAAGCAAGAATTTCTATTGTTAAACGGGATCGTTTATGTTTTAACTGTCTTGGACATCATAATGTAGCAGATTGCAAATCACATCAAAGTTGCAGGAAATGTAAAAAACGGCATCATACTAGTTTATGCAAAGACGAGGTACAACAAGATGAAAACAGAGTAACACTAATGTAAATATTAGCACAATTCATGAAACACAACACAACGCGAAGGAAACGGGCACAGTTCTTCACTCACAGGCACAGACCTATGTATTACTTAAAACTGCCGTAGCGCAAGTAAGTTCAGGCATTCAATGTACTAACGCAAACATATTATTTGATGAGGGCGCACAGAGGTCTTTCATCACAGACAAATTAGCTACAGAGCTGAATTTGGCCATTACCGGACAGGAGACCGTACACTTGTCAGGATTTGGTGACACAAATGAGAGCAAAAAAGTCCGAAATCTAAACACTGGTACCATTTACCTACTTACAGATACCGGAAAATTACCCATCAACGTTTTAATTGTACCAGAAATAGCTATACCAATGAAGACCTATGTACATAAGACAACCCATTTAAAGTATTTGTATGGCTTAAAATTAGCCCATCCGTCTCACATGACCCTATGTTTGAAGTTTCTCTATTGATTGAGTCGATTATTACTGGTCGATTGTCGAGGACAGAATAGTGCGAGGAGCAGGACCTACTGCCGTCAAGTCGAAAATCGGGTACCTTCTGTCCGGTCCAATCAATGGACTCCTGCAAATCCAGATCACACACGTACGTCAATGATGAACATATTAGTAGGTCACAAAGTTGAAGAGCTTAATTTAGAGAAATTTGGGAAGTTGAAGCTGCTGGTATAGAGAGTACTGACAACAAATCTGAAAACGGACAATTCCAAGATATATATGAAGCAAATTGTATTAGTTACCATGGAAACAGATATGTTGCCAAGTTACCTTGGAAGGAGGAACACCCTACCTTACTAGACAACAGAAGTATTGCACAACGGAGAACAGAAAATGTCATTAAGCGTCTTAGTCGTGAACCTACATTTTACAGAAGTACGGACAGATTATATATGAACAAGAAAAACGTGGATTTATCGAGAGAGTTGATGAACGATCAACCAACACAAAGGTTCATTACATACCTCACCATCCTGTACGTAAAGAGTCGTCAACCACGCCCATCAGAATTGTATTTGACTGCAGCTGCAAACCTACACCTGTTAGTCCGAGTTTAAATGATTGTTTGATGGATCTTTCGCCAAACTTGAATGACTTAACCGGGATTCTTCTCCGATTTAGAATGCACAAATACGCCGTGGCGACTGATATAGAAAAGCCTTTCTTAATATTGGTCTTAATGAAGAGGATCGTGATGTTACCAGGTTCTTTTGGCTTAGTAACCCGGATGACCCAGATAGTCAACTTACCATATACAGATTCAAGTCAGTATTATTTGGAGCAACTTGCTCTCCGTTCATCCTAAATGCTGTTATACGTAAACATTTGACTGAAAATCCCACTGACTGGACAGCAATGTTAAAGAAAGACTTATATGTTGACAATATTATTTCGAGCTTTAATCAACAAAGAGATTTGTTAGACTATTTTCATACATCACGTTCAGTATTTGAAAAAGCAGGTTTTAACTTACGCTCATGGGCTTCAAACTGCAAAGAACTACAAGACCGTGCTTCATCCAAAAATGTACTAGACGAAGACAAACTTGTCAAGATACTTGGCTTGCGATGGGACACAGAAAACGACACACTCACATTTGCACGCAGAGACCCACTTTCAGTAGATGATAGCATTACAACAAAACGCGATATACTCCGTCAGTCATCACAAGTGTACGATCCGCTCGGAATCATCAGTCCTATTACCGTTAGGAGTAAAATGTTGATGCAACATATATGGGAGTTGAAAGTAGATTGGGACGAACCGTTATCGTCGGACGTCGTTTTACAGTGGAGACAGATACAAAAGACACGAATGATTGTACCAAACTTGAGATTTCCGCTGTTACCTAGACAACACCTTAAACACGAATAACTTGTATATCCACATTTTACCGATGCAAGCTTAAAGGCCTACGGATCATGTGCATATATCGTAGACGTAGATGGAAATCAAAGCACGCTAGTGATGGCAAAGAACAAAGTTGCACCACTGAAGAAAATGACAATTCCGAAACTTGAATTAATGGCGTCTGTTATAGGAGCTAGACTGTTGAATCATCTTATGCAACATATCAATATTGAACAAGCGATACTCTGGACTGATAGTCAGATAGTACTGAACTGGCTAAAGACTGACAAACAACTACCAGCCTTTGTTAGAAATCGAGTCTCGGAAATCAAACAACTTACAAGGACGTTTAAATGGAGGTATTGCCCGACAGACTCAAACCCGGCCGACTTATTATCTAGAGGATATCAGCCGATAAATTTAAAATAGTCAATTATGGATGCATGGTCCACAGTGGATTACTGACAAGTCTAAATGGCCGTCATGGATACCTAATGATCAACACCAAATTCTCTCCGTTTCCACAGACGACTTAGAAACTGCGAAAAAGGACGAGGTCCGTATGATAGCCGATACAATAGGACTTCATCAAATTATCAACATTGATCAATTTTCTTCATATCAGAAACTACTTCGTGTAAGTGCTTACGTATTAAGATTCATACAAAACTGCAGCAAAGACAAACATAGTGGAATGTTAACCGTATCGGATATTCAGAATATGTCTATAATGTTAATTCGAAATTCACAACATAGAAACTATGCCGAAATAATGAAGGACTTAAAGGAGAAACAAACGAAAACAGCCTTGTTAAACAACTCAAACTGTATTTGGATCACGAAAATATAATACGCTGCGGTGGAGGGAGAATTAACAATGCAAATACACTAGAATCAGCTAAGTTTCCGTTTTATTGCCATCTAAAGACAAGTTAACCGATCTCATCATAAAAGATGCGCATACAAGAAATTTCCATTGTGGACTAGAAAGTACAGTTACAGTTTTGCGCCAGCACTACTGGATTCCAACGATCAGACGAAACGTAAAGTCACTTTTGCGTCGCTGTGTTACTTGTCGTAAAGTAACAGGAAGACCCTACCCAGTTCCGGACCCACCACCCCTACCAGCCGACAGACTTCGTGAAGATCATCCATTCACAGTTACAGGAGTGGATTTCGCAGGGCCATTACACATAGGAACTAAAGAAGGACAAAACAAAAAAGTATACATATGTCTGTTTACTTGTGCTAGTACAAGAGCAGTTCATTTAGAAATTGTGCAGGATTTATCACAGAATGCTTTTATCTTAGCTTTTCGCCGTTTTACAAGTAGAAAGTCACTCCCAAAAGTGATGATTTCAGACAACGCGTCTACGTATGTTGCGGGGGCAAAAGAAATTGAACATTTAACAAAGTCATCATATGTAACCGAGAAGCTTAATTCTTATGGAACAACTTGGCGATTTATCCCGAAAAGAGCACCTTGGTTCGGCGGATGGTGGGAGAGATTGATAGGATTAACGAAAATTGCATTAAAAGGTATTAGGACGAGCACTGGTGGACAATGAAACACTCAACACGATAATTACTGAAGTGGAAAGTATCCTAAATGACCGCCCACTTACATACGTTTCATCGGACCCAACGGACGACGAACCCCTTACTCCGTCACATTTATTATATGGAAGACGAATCAGGACGCTACCGTATAACGGACTTGAAGACTGTAGTTTACAACCAGGAACCAAAGACACTACGCATGAATCAGTAACTAGACAATCGAAGTTTCTATCATTAATTCTTAAAACTTCATAAAAGATGGAAACAGGAATACTTAACTTCGCTTAGGGAACATTACCGATACACTGGTCGAAACACACAGAATATTAATGTCGGAGATGTAGTTCAGATTCATGACGATGTATCAAGAGTAAATTGGACTTTGGCTGTAATTAACAAATTAGTTTACGGCAAAGATGGACTTACACGATCAGCCATAATTCGAACAAAAAATGGTGTGACATCTAGACCAATCAGCAAACTTTATCCGTTAGAACTGAATTCTTTGGAAGTTGAAACTAGAGCAGCTCAGTTTGAGGCAAAGAAGAAAATAAAAACATGGACTAACGCGTGTTAAATGTAAATTGTGAAAAGTAAAAGTAAATGTGTGATTAACATATGGACATTTAAGTGAATAACCATGGACTGTTAAATATTATTACATAGAGACTTTAAAGTTTTAATTTATTTTCTCAGAACTTTTATCATTTAATTTGTGATCATTTTTATTTATTGTAAAGTAATTCATTTGCGGCCCCCAGTATGTTGGAAGTAACGCATAAACGTAACGTTCTCGCTGCCGATATTCATTGTAACGTCACCTAAGTGTGACGTATTGACATCAGAGTTTGAATAGAGATCCATACATGCTAGACGCCTTTGTTATTGTTAGCCATATAGTTGCCCGATTTACCCACTAAACGATAATATATTATGAAAACCGGTTTTTCAAAAGTGATTATTTTCTAAGGGTTTAATATTTCGCGGTAGTGTTTTGCCATGGCTTTATTTGGACTTGTTTGTTTGCTTTTTGGCCTTGAATGTTTGTCCCAATATTTTATTAACTATGTATTTACTTTCAGGTATCACAGATCGAATTTATTCGTTCATAGTGTGTTAATTTACGTTTTTGATTGAGTTAAGCCTTCCAATTGATGTTTTATCGTGTGTTTTCTATGTTGTGATGTTATACTATTGTTTCAGAAAAAGGGAGAAGGTTTGGTACCATTAAAACGTTTAATCCCGCTGCAAATGTTTGCACCTGTCCTAAGTCAGGAATCTGATGTACAGTAGTTGTCGTTTGTTTATGTAATTTATACGTGTTTCTCGTTTCTCGTTTTTATATATACTAGACCGTTGGTTTTACCGTTTGAATGGTTTTACACTAGTACTTTTGGGGCCCTTTATAGCTTGTTGTTCGGTGTGAGCCAAGGCTCCGTGTTGAAGGCCGTACATTGACCTATAATGGTTTACTTTTATAAATTGTTATTTGGATGGAGAGTTGTCTCATTGGCACTCACACCACATCTTCCTATATCTATTTTCCGGTTTAGACACTAATTGGATGGTGTTTGATGATTTACTTTGAATCAATAATCTGAATAGGATCGAAGTTCACATCAGCAGGGTGTATGTTTAAACAGGCGGTCAAACATGGACACTTGACAGTTACATGTTTTCAAAGATATCAATATTTCATTAGGAGCAGATTTCAGCAACATGATTGCGATAATATTTTTTTTTCTTCTTTGTTATCTGATGAAGCATTGGGTTGCATCAAAGGTTAATTACGTGGGAAGGTTGCATTTGTTAATATGTTTCATGTGAAGTTTTACAAGAATTGTTACTTATGCTAAATTATCAAAAATGAACTTTACTAAAAAAAAAAATAATTATTAAAAAATACATGATAGTACATACACTAATGTACGTATGCATGTTTCATTAATTTAATTCACTGCCTTAATACTAATTAACAGGCATGTGCAGTTTTCAAGTTTAGATATGTGTGATGTCACCACAAATAATTGTCAATGGACGTGAAGCAAACGGATCTAGCTAATTGCCTATTATTTCTTGATAAATATGTGATTTATCCGGTAAATCAGTGTATAAATGATTATACATTTATGAAGAATCATGCATAAGTAGCGGTTATGAGCAACTCGTTATGTGTGCTGCCAGAATGTATGAAATATTAGTTTATTCAAAATATGATATAAAAAACAATTATTTACTATGGTTGAAGGTGATCTGGAGAGTTGAATATTAGATCATAATTAGATCAATGCTTCAAATTAAGATAGATTACTTTGCTTCATTTGTTTAGATGAAAACATTAGAAGATAAAATAGCAGATCTTGAGATAAAATTACATTAGCGCGAAAGGAAAAATTTGATTCTAAGTAGGAGAGTAGAGGAAGCGGTGCTTGATAAAGAACAGAAGTTACTTAAGATATTTGGTAAAAACGATGTTCAAAGTGACAATTATAATATGCAGTCGCATAATTTGTATTTGCATGCGGCTGGTTTGATGGGAGGTTCTTTTGAACAAGCACAAGGTCAGACTGATGGAATGCCTCCTCGATTTTTAGGTTCACCTCGTCGCCGTAGGCCTCGTGATTCTATTCACAATGTAATAAGCCGGGTCATTTTGTTTGTGATTGTCCAGTTAACCAAGTTTCCACAAGTTTAAATTAAATGGATGGTGTCTCTCCAGATATACAAAACGTGAAATTTTTTAATCCGAAGACTTTTGCTGGAAAAATTCACACTAGGTTATATCAATGGCAAAAGATATTAGCTTGTTCGTCTTCTTCAGATGAAATTTTAGATTGGCTAGTTCATGGTGTTAATATCAATAAGTACATTAATTGTACATGTTAAAGCAGATTTTTTTTTCGGAAAAGTGCCCACCTTGCAGAATAGTCAATAATTCGAATAAATGCAAAAAGTTTTCTATGTTCATAACAGAAACTGTTGTGCAAAGACTGAACAATGGTTCCATTAAATGCGTAGGAAAAGTAGGTTTAGTTAAACCACCCCACATTGTAGCACCGTTAACAGTAGAACCGACAAAACAAAGACTATGTATAACCTAATGTATTTGAACAATTGGAGCAAAGATATTCCTTTTAGTTTCGACACTCACAAAAATAAAGTCAGGTTTTGATAATGTTTTTTGTCCGAGGATTCCCGAGGACTCGTGGGTTTTCAGTGGAGTGGATTTTATTTCATTTTCACAACATTACTGTTTAGCTTCAAACTATCTAGCTATATTTATCACACTTTAAATCTGCAAGCAACTTCTTACATCAGGAATCAAAATTGTATATAGATGATTGTCTTACAGAGGAAGAAAAAAAAAAAAAAAACTGGTTCAAAGGCAGGTTTCTGTTGCGCATTATTGGCAAATTACATTGCTTGTAAAGTTATAACTAGATAAGGGTATTGCGTTTATTTAGACAAAACTGTATTTACTCCGTCACAAGCAGTAGTATTTTTGATTCTATAGCTAGCAGTTTCAGAATAACTGAGTCGAAAAACAAAAGTTTGTAACTTTAAGCAAGAATTGTTCAGGAAAAGTGTTCTTACAGTGATAGACCCAGTGCTAGATTTACTAAATATAGTGGGTCATGTATTTCTTTATGTAACCTTATGTTATATTATGGCAGCAAAACTTTACACTCGAGATATGAAATCGGTAATTTTATTCGGAATCCGCAAAAAAAAAAAAAAAAAAAAAAAAAAACCAAGTATCCCAATGACAAAAGAATTAAAAGACAAAATTATTATTGGCGGTTATTTGGATTCATGGACAGGAAAGTTAGAAAAAAAGAGCGGCATTTAGTTGTTAACATTTATATTGATGCTTGCATTGTATGTACAAATGGGGTAGATATTTCAAAATAAACGACAAAGAGCACAACGTTGGTGATTCGTGCATGGGTACAGGAAATGTTATCGCTTCCTATTATGGTACTAGAGGCTAAAGCTTAGTTTGTAAAATGTATTAAGATCAATACAGGAAGACATAAAGTGTAGTCGGGGACGCAAACGTAGACACTCAGGCCTTGATAGGTGCTTGAAATAACGAAAGTTCCAAATCTATGAAACTGAATTCTACTCTTAAAGATTATTTTCAATTGACTTTGATTTTAGACGTTATGTTTAATTATATTTGTACTGTCTAAATCCATATTAGTAGATGAACCAACGAGAAGACTTAGTAAATCAGACGCGACATTAGATAACGAGATATGGAATAAAATATAAGAGTATTTTGGTGACAATACAGGAAATACGATCGACTTGATGGCTTTTATATATTTTATAATAGCATCACAGACAGACACGGTGGAATTCTAAAACATTTCACATCATGTTTTTCTCCTTTGTCGGCAGGCGAAAATTTATTTGCCCAAACAGTGGATAAAAGTGAAAACTGTTATGTATTTCCTCCTTTTGAATTATTACTACCGGTGTTATCTTTATCAGGGAGAATATGTTGAATTGTATACAGTGTCTATGCATGCTATGGAGTAATAGACGCATGGGTTCCGACATTTTATGAATTTATACAAGATGCTTTTGCTGTTGATAACAAGAGACGAAATAAAGAAAGGTTATGACCCGGATGTTTTGGGGTTATCTGAAATATGTAGGCAATTCGCATAAAAGAAAAACCATATATATGCATTTATTCTGGAAAATTATTATTTCTTAATGAACTACTTGTTTCTACTAAATTTCATAAATGATAAGATTTTAAGAATGGCAAAAGATTTCAATAACCCAATGTTAAATGTTGTTTTCATAAGGTGGTGCTCTAGTGTGTGAAATAACACCCAAAATTGAGAGACTAACTAGAACACAACCGCCTAGGCTTATTTTCATTCATGAAGGTGTCAATAATGTTAGCAAGTCTTTCTTGTTTAAAAATGAGTTCAACCAGTTATTGAGTACAACACACCAATTTGAACATTTAGCACAAATGCTACAGTGTACGTTAGAAAGTGATAGGCACGTATCTATTGTATTATCATTGATAATCATGTGTAATGATGAAGCTATAAATGCAAGATCGACCATTATTAATGAAAATTTATGCAAGCGTAATTGTTGGATGTTCATGGAAAATTCAAACATCAATTGTAGACATTTGAGAGATTGTGTACATTTGAATGAAGAAGGTCAATCAATTTTTCTTAACAATTTATATGATGTGTTTAAAATGGTTTGTGATATTTCTTGAAGAACGAGACCCGGCTGTCTTACATTTGTAAAAAAAAAAACAACATTTTCATGTCATAAATCAGGGGCAGACTAATGCTAACATTTCTATATAACAAGCTACTCCATTAAAGTTATGACGTATGTAGACATTTATCATATCGAGTTTCAGTAGAGATAGACCTATTTGGAAATTTCTTTATGCAAGAGACTTGGCTTATTTTTCAATTTTATGTTTTTGTTTGGTAGCAGAGGGCGACCTTGGTTTATTGACTGCAGACAGATGTTTTCAAATACCCGACTCGGAGAGAATTTTTGTGTCGCAAACAGCTGTAAAAGTCACCACTTTAGACAATCCAAGAAATTTCATAGTTCTTTCTTCAAAGGATATTGATATTTTTCCGGTCAAAACTTTAAAAATACATCATCTTGCATGGCAGAGAGATAGTTGAAGTTATATGAAGGGAAAATTCCAACAGCAGTAGTAAAGTATATGCAGTTACATTACGTATCATAGGGTTAATGGTGAAGGAATTAATCAATACGTAGGGTGGGGCACAAAATATATAGTTGATTATTAAACCAATGTAGGAAATTGATAAGTCCTAAAGGGCCAGCTTTAATTTGTCGCAGGCTGTGGACAATTTGGGTAAGGAAGTTCTCCTTTGATAAAGTTGCAAATCAATATACTGGTTTGAGTAAATTGAAAAGTTGCAGTTTCAATTAATTATGTTTGACTGTGTTGAATACAATTAGGGTAATTTAGCAATGTTCTGAAATGGAACATACTTCTTTTTATAAGTATTGGATATGTTTTGTGATGGATATAGTTGTATAATAATGAAGTTGGAACATTAAATAAGGTTTTGTATTTAGTCAGTCGGTTATGTCATATCATTTCACTGAGGCCCGTTTATACATCTTTGGTTTGTTGAATCCAATATCTTATATATGAGGAACCGTGGTGAACTTGTAATATTCCACTATTCCAAGTTCCCCTTCGGTACCTCGAATGTATAAGATAGCATGGTCACTCTTAGTCTAATCGTCACTCGATTGGAGGTCATAACTAGAGCATGATCGCTATGTGGATCGAATGCACAAGCGTTGTTGATTGAGCGGTCATTATGCTTAAAAAAATGCATACATAAAATACAAAAACACAAAAAAAAAAAGGTAAAAAACCAAAAAAAGCGACGAAACAAAATTGGAACTAAGGTAGTTAGTTGTCTCATTGAATATTAACCATATTCCTTGCTTTCTGTGAAGTCATATTAGGGATGATGCAGTATAACAAAGGTACTCGAGATATGCACTTATGATAAAGATGTGGTTTATGTCAAAATTTAGGTTAGGCTAGCCTGGTTTTTCAATAGAAGGTCATTGTACCTGTTCTTTCTTAGCGTTTTTAGCAGTGTTCGGATATTACGGGATATGAAAATGATATATTCGTTAGATAACAATATAGCTAGTATTTGGTGTACTCGTTTGGTGTTGTAGTTGAAATAATTAAAAATACTAGTACTTGTTTTTAATAGATGGTAAAATTGCTAAAAATAAGCGATTACATTTCAAACCGATTATGTACCTGTGGGACAGTTTTTGTAAGTCAGGTTGCCAGTTTTTTTTTCGAATACCGAAACAGGTTTTATGTTTTCAAAACATGATTGGTTGTATTGTCAACCATGAACATTTGGACAAGTCAAGTTGTTGCACCGGCGATTCATTGTATACTTAGTCTCTTTTTATGTTATTGTTCTAGATCGTTGTAAAAAAAAGTGAATAGTGACAGTTCAGATCGTGAGTTTAAGTATATATGATTTAAAATACAGTTACACCTTAATTTATTTGAATCTTTAGAAAGGCTTGTCTTGGCATGAAGCATACAGTACTTTGTATTTTCTTTTCGGAACTGAAATACGCATGCAATACATGTATATTCATACATGTAAGTGGCAGAGTGTATGGAAACAGTTGCAAAAAGGGAATGTAACACAAATGCGAGATAATTAAAACGTTTATTTAGTTGATAGATATCTAAGAACGAGTTAATAAATTGTATTAATTATAGTTCACTTCATTCCTTTCACCCTTTTTCAAACCTCTTATGGTTTGTTGAATCCAATATCTTATATATGAGAGGAACCGTGGTGAACTTGTAATATTCCACTATGTGTGTTGAAACAAGTTCTGGTGATTCTTTGGAAAGGATTGGTTATATAGCTCTTTTTAGTGACACATGAAATTGAGAAACGTCAGGGTAATGACACCACAGAGTAATTAATTTGAGTTTGTAGGTTAGGCACGAGTCCATTGTCAAAACAGTCTCGTGTCGTGGGCTTGTGTATATTGTCAAACATCTTTGTTTATTAATCACGATTTGTTGTAATCCAATCATGAAATTGATTAAATCATCTTACAATTTGCTAAATGTAGTTTGTGTATTGCAAAATTTTATTTGAATAAAAATAATTTCATTTGAAAATTGATAAAAATAATCATAAATTATTTCAATTAATAAGATACACAAAGAAGCGCGGATTTTCTTTTCTCCCGTCTCTATCTTGTTTTTCCTTCTGTCTTTCATCATTTGTATATTTTATTGCGGAAATTTTCTTATATTTTGAAAATATTTAATTCGTTTTATGAGAGAAGGATGCTGCTCGAAACATTACTTTCATCATTATTCTACTTCAAATTCACTGATTTATTTAGGTCCCCTAACCAAAAAAAAAAAAAAACACGTTCGAAATTTGAACCATACTTCACTTCAGGATATGGTGTACGCAGTTTAAAATAAAAAGTTATGGATATAAACTGCAATTTTCATTTTTTTTTTTTTTACCAGTTGTGGAGTAAAGAGCTGCAGTTATAATATTTGGGTACAGAACTATAGATAAACTGATGGCAACAATTTCAGATTCTTTTGAAAATGTGTGTGGCTCTGAAAAGAACCGTTTTTGAAGTAGTCTGGTGATTTTCCTCTAGTCATACATCTCAATGTCTGCTGAAGAATCTTCTGAAATAATGTCGACAACTTCCCAAACAGTTCTTGCCTCAGTTCGGCTACGGATTCTGCTTTCCGGTGAGCGTAGTCATAGTACATGTTGCGCATTCCATCAACAACTGCTATGCGTAGACGTAGCGAGTATCTGAACGACTTGTTGTTGTCAGTCTTGGCTCTGTTGTATCTCTTTTGAAGTGCGTCTAAAGAGTAATTCAATTGGACAATCTGTTCACAGGCTCTCTTGAATCGTCGTTCACTCTCAACCAGTTTAGACCTCTTGTTGAGGTTTCTCATTTGTACTTTAGCTTTCATGATTGATAAAGAATATGTAGTTGTTAGCACTATGTGTGTTGAAACAAGTTCTGGTGATTCTTTGGAAAGGATTGGTTATATAGCTCTTTTTAGTGACACATGAAATTGAGAAACGTCAGGGTAATGACACCACAGAGTAATTAATTTGAGTTTGTAGGTTAGGCACGAGTCCATTGTCAAAACAGTCTCGTGTCGTGGGCTTGTGTATATTGTCAAACATCTTTGTTTATTAATCACGATTTGTTGTAATCCAATCATGAAATTGATTAAATCATCTTACAATTTGCTAAATGTAGTTTGTGTATTGCAAAATTTTATTTGAATAAAAATAATTTCATTTGAAAAATTGATAAAAATAATCATAAATTATTTCAATTAATAAGATACACAAAGAAGCGCGGATTTTCTTTTCTCCCGTCTCTATCTTGTTTTTCCTTCTGTCTTTCATCATTTGTATATTTTTATTGCGGAAATTTTCTTATATTTTGAAAATATTTAATTCGTTTTATGAGAGAAGGAT
>JAASAO010001024.1:0-46813 GCA_017311375.1 Mytilus coruscus | reverse complement strand
ATTTTACTAAGTGTTGTTATATTCATATTCGATAACATTTGGTTATGCAGCAAACCCTCTAAAGACCAGATATTTTAGATTGTATACAAGAGCTAGTCCATGCTATATTTGATATATATAATTTGATACGGACGCCATCACGAGTTGGTTGACCGATATGTCATATCCGTTTTACGGATGACAACAAATATGTTTTAATTGTCATAACTATAATCCTGTCCCCTTTTCACCGAATGTGACCTACCGATTTAAACTTATCACCGTTTTAACTAACATGAGCAAAACGACGGATGTGCCACATGTGGAACAGGATCTGCTTACTCTTCCATAGCACTGAGATCACCACCAGTTTTGGTACAGTTCGTGTTGTTCAGTCTTTGTTTTTTATGTTGTGTTTTATGAACTATTGTTTGTCTTTTCCTGTTTTTGCCAAGGAGTTGTAATTTATTTTAGACCTATGAGTTTGAATGTCCCTTTGGTATATCTCGCCTTTCTTTAATCAAACATGATTCATGCTATTTCTTTTATTATGAACATCTGTCAGTATGCGTGCATTATTACACCCAGTTATCAAACAGATGTATTACACTTCCATTGGTCTCCTGTTTTCAAGGTAAATATGTTTCCATTGATAAATATGACAGAATTTATGCAGAAATACGTTTCAAAAATGTTATTTTGTCGGCACCTGGACTACAATCGAATTACATATTTAAAAGTAAATTTCTGTCTTAGTTTGACAGCTCTGACAACAAAACAAATAATTTGTTCTGAAAAAATAGTTGCCTTTCTTGTGTTGCTAGTTTGCTCTCACATTGATTTAATATATATTTTGAATACATTTTCCAATTGTCTTATCCAGATTTATAAATGTCTGCCAATTGTATTATATATTACATTAATTAGTACCATTTTCAAGAAATCAATGATAAGGACGTTCAGTTTATGATATTGAATATATAGAATAGCTAAACATTATATGAAATGTTCTCAGTGGGGATGTTACCCTGTGTCTGCTTAGGACAAGATATTTTACTGGAGAAGATATGAAAACATCCGAATCGAGATTTGACGGTTACATGATTCTGCCAAAATAAGTTTCCTTCGTGTGTTGCTGGTTTTCTCTTGCAATGATTAAGTTTTCTTCTTAAAATCAATTTGAAATTTTCCTACTTAGATTTAAAAACATGATAAATGTGTGTCAATTTAATTTGGTATTACAGGTAAAGTGTACAATTTTCAAGAAATAAAAAAAGATGTCTAGATCGACGTTTGATGTGTTTGAGCTTTTGATTTTTCCGTTTGATAAGGGCCTTTACGTTTTGATATTTCCTAGGAGTTAATTATTTTTGTTATTTTACTATTTATATTTCTGCTAATAATTTGATAAGGCTGCTTAATTTCATCTGAATTCGGACTTCTTGTATTTTGCCCTATGTTATGGTAATCAACTGGACTTCTTGTTAAAAAACTAATATCCATATATTACGAAAAATTCTGCTTATGACAATCGAATTCTGGACATCAATCTCCTTAAAGAACATGCTGTTTTAACATAAATCATGCTATTCATTATATATATATATATAAAAAACATCTATCAGTATGTATGCAATATTTTACCCAGTTTTAAACAGATGTATTACACTTCCATTGGTCTCCTTTTTCAAGGTAAATATGTTTCCATTGATAAATATGACAGAATTTATGCAGAAATACGTTTCAAAATATTATTTTGCAGGTCCCTGCACAACAATCGAATTCAACAGTGGACAACAAATCTCTTTAAAGATTTGGCGGCTTTCTCAACATTGTTAGTAACCTTATTCCGCAAAACATAATTTGCCTTCGTGTGTTGTTGGTTTGCCTTCGGAATGATTTAAACCACCTTTAAAACTTTGAAAACATTTTTTAAATTTCCTACAAAGGTTAACAAATTGGTGACGATGAATTTGGTATTGCATCTGAAGTGTACAATTTTCAAAAAATAAAAGATAAGGACGTTGAGATTGATGATATTGAATTTACAAGATAGCTTAAGATGATATGAAATATTCGCAATAGTGTTATTGCCCTGTATCTTTTTGAACAAAAAACATTAATTGAGAAGAGCTGACAGAATTTGTATTGATATTGAGAGCAAACCTTGCAAAAAAGGGATAGCATTATAAATCTGGTGCTATAAATTAGAACATCTTTGATTAGAAGTCCACATTACTTGAACAGTAAAATCTTTGCACTTTGGACTACTTCAATTTGACTATCTTCTTTTTGTCCCAAAACTAACTCATTGCTTAAGGCCGTACGGTTGTCTATAATTGCTTACATCCATTCCATATGAAACTTTTGTGAATATTTGTCTCATTGGCAATCCTACCACATTTCCTTAATTTTATACCATTATATAACTCTATCATTTGATAAAGCCATCTGAAGTCTGACTTTCTTCTATTATGTCCTATTTTAGAGTCATTAATAAGATATAATTTAAGATAGAATAAGTAAAAGCATATATCGCTATAGCATGATAAAATTCTTATTCTGATAGATTGCAACAGTTATAATTGTTCCATTGTTGCTGCTTTGCTATTGCATTATATAACCCTCTCCTTTTATTTTTTTTAAGTAAAATTTTTTTTTTTGGTAAAACCTTTTAGTCAGTATTCTTTCATTTTGAGAAAGTTTTGCAATTTTTCCAAAGACGATTAAATATCGTTTGAAATTATTTTGCATAACTTCTTAAGTGTACCGTTGCACACTAATATAATTTTCTCTGATTGTTAATGACGTCTTTACGTATATTCATTGGCTGGTGGATGTGTACTAACTGATTTTGTAGTGTTAGATACATGATTTTTTATTTGTTGTTATTGGCTTTGAACTACATGTAGCCTAAAGTAACTGCCAAGTACTCTCGTATCTATAAAGTATGTCTTTTGTGTTATTTTGTTATACTTTTATGTGTGCTTTGTATCGATTATATAAGTTAACTGATTGTTATAGTTTCCTTTGATAATGTTCTGCTACACCAGCTTTGGCACAAGCAAAAATGTTTTGAAATGTTTAAACACTCCATATTCTGTTCGTGTCTGTCTCAAGTCAGGAGCCTGTAAAATTCAGTGGTTTTGTTTGTTGCTGTTTATCATATCTGTTTTTCGTTTATTGTTTTGTACACAAATCAGGTTGTTAGTTTCCTCGCTTGAATTGTTTTACATTCGTCATTTTGTGGTTTCTTATAACTTACTATGCGGTATGGTTTTTTTTTTTATTATAGTTGACGATTTTATTGTGACCAATAGTCATTAACTTCTACATCATTCGATCTCTGGTGGAACGTTGTCTCATTAGCATTTATACCCCGTCTTCTTGTCTTTGTTATTTAAAAAAAGAGGCCGTTTAAACTAATGCATATGCAGAGATCAGATACTAAAGTTCGTCTTAATGTTGTCAATGGAGAGGTTGCCCTATATCATTTTATAATACAATGGTAAACTGGGACAGGGATTACAAACTTTTTTGAATAATTCAAGCAAACCTTTCTAAAGAGGAGTCCCCTTACCAATCCGGTGATAAACGTCTACGATTAGTATTTCATCTTTTCAGAACAACATAAACATTGTTTACTTTGCTACGTTTTACAATTGACTGTTTTATATTTTGCCCAAAAACTAGAATAGAAATTGTATGAAGCTACTTAAAAAAGAGGGGCGAAAGATACCAGAGGGACAGTCAAACTCGTAGATCGAAAATAAACTGACAATGCCATGGCTTAAAAATAAAAAAGACAAACAGACAAATAATAGTACACAAGACACAACATAGAAAACTAAAGACTAAGCAACACGAACCCCACCAAAAACTGGGGGTGATCTCAGGTGCTTCGGAAGGGTAAGCAGATCCTGCTCCACATGTGGCACCCGTCGTTTTGCTCATGTTATTACAAATCCGGCAAATAGTCTAATTCGGTAGGTCACATTCGTTCTGAAAAAGGAAGTGGATTGTAATTACGACATAAGGAACATATCCGATATCATCTATGAAACGGTTATTCCATAACGGTCAACCAACTCGTGATGGCGTAGTAAAATTTACGAAGGGATGATTTCAACTTCACCATTTGGAACTCTTGTTGTGAGCAGCAACCCTCTATCAAGGAAATCATGATAGGAAATACAAGCCCGGGAATATCGTATCAATTGGGAGATATATACTCCGTATGCAGGCGCTGCTGGAATGTTGCTACATAGAAATGGAAAGTTCACAGTTGGGAAGCTGAAATCATCTCTTTTGTCGTAAAGTTTTGTTTTCAACCGACCCTCATTGTCAATTTCTAGATGTAAGTCAAGATATGAAGCAGACTTAACTGTATCTGTTGTATCCTTTATCTCTAGTTCGATGGGATAGACGCTTTCAACATAGTCACCAAATTTTGAATTATTTAGTGAGAGAACATCATCTATATAGCGGAAAGTAAAGTTAAAGGATATTGCTAACGTCTTATCTTTCTTCCTAAGAAGTTCCTTTATGAAGTCAGCCTCATAATAATAAAGAAACAAGTCGGCAAGAAGAGGGGCACAATTTCTTCCCATTGGAATGCCGACAGTCTGTTGAAAAACACGTCTTCCAAACGTAACAAATATGTTGTCAATCAAGAAATCAAGCATCTTGATAATGTCAGTTTCAGAGAATTTTTTGTTTGAATCAGAGTGATTCTTTACAAAGTAGGATTTATCTCTCTCCAAGACAAGATACGTGTATCTACGTTCGCCATTTTTTTTAAGAAACAAAGCAACTCTTTCAATTTGTCTTTTAGTTTGGAATGGGGAATACTTGTGTAAAGTGTAGAAAAGTCAAATGTTTAAATACTATTGCAAGATGAGAGAGTCTTAGATTGTATATACTCTAAAAGATCTTTGGAATTTTGTAGTATCCACATCTGATTCACGCCACCTTAATGTCTAAAGATATTTCTTTTTTGTCCTTGTGGAGGGTTATTAACAAGATATAAATAAACGTGTTCGGAAAGTGTATAAATTTCGTTTTAATTTGAGTGTGTGCCATTTGTAAGAAGTCAATAGTAAGAACATTTAGATGTATGTAATTGATTTGATAATATTACTAAGGTAACACGATAGTTAACTGGAGCAAAGATGACAAGAATATCCTGATAAAATTGAAACTAATTTAAATGGTTGAACGTAAAGATCACCATACGGCCTTTAACAATATCCCATACCGCATAATAATCTATAAAGGACCCAGACATGACGAATGTAAAACATTTCAAATGAGACACAACGGCTTGAATTATGTAAAAAAAAACATTAAACGAAAAACAAGTATAATATATGTATAACGCAATAAAAGACAACCTTTAAGGTATGTGCTGACATTCGACTGAATTATTAAATTCCTGTCTAAGTCGTTAACACCCTAGGTAGATAGGATAGAACATGACGGTAAACCAACATTTATCCTATAATTAGGTGTCTTATCATACATATACAACCCAACATATATCGCTAGGCTGTATCTGTATACTATACAGATATCGCTTTATAGCTCCTCCCACTGCCGGACTACGTTTGTGTTTTGCTGTTGACGAGTGTTGTATGAACCTCCGTGACCTCAGCATGTGTATTGCAGTTGCATTCGAATGACGTATTGCTTGACCTTATAAATGCAAACTATAGATTAATTTACGTTCTGTTTATTTTCAAGCATTTCTTTAGAGCAATAAGAATTAAACCCATTTTCTGCTAACAGACAAACATGAACAGCAGGATGAACTCCATTTTCTACGGCGCCTATCATCAAGTTCAAAATTGGTAACACAAAATCAACCAAGCAATAATGTCAATTTCAGCATGTTACAATGTCAAGTTCAGTTCAAAATTCTGAAGCGTAGAACAACTCATACACTTTTATTTCAAATCGGACAATGTTTTGTTATTTATTTTTACTGTTGAAATTAGTTGTTACGTTAGAATAAATAACTATTTACTTTGAGCGATGTATTATTGTTGACCATTCGAGATTCTTCTCTGCGAACCCGTCTTCAACTGAATGTGTGATTTTAATATTACTACGCGGGTCTCAAGGAATTTCAAATCGAAAATAAATGCAATAAATGTGAGTTTTTCTATCTTTCAAAGCACACACAATATACTGGATTAATTGCAGGATAAAGACAATAACTGTTTAGCGTCTTTATGTATCAGCTGTATTTGTACTCGGCTCGAAACAGGAGTAATAGCTCGCTATAGCTCGCATTACACCTGTTTCTCAGCCTCGTATAAATACAGCTAATATTCAAAGACACTAAACACTTATTGTCTATATATTATATAGGTTTTTAATGAATACATGGTGTGGTCCTTCACTTAATAATACAAACAAGAATCAATCAAGTCAGTTCATAAGGACACATATACATTCTTGCTACATAATTTTATTCCATGCAAAACCCGGAAAAAAGATTTTCTTTTTCTTTTTTACACCAAACATTTTAAATGAAGTCACAAAATTACCCTTGACAATGTAATATATAGTTTTAAGTGAAGTAGGAACAACTAATGTGTCGTTGCGTTTATAACGTGAATTAATTGAAAATAACTGGACTTACAACCGTAAATTTTTTTAAGCGAATGTAATCCTACTCGAAATAAACATTGTTTCACCTCGTAAACTGGTTGAATTAATGCATAAAAAACAATTCAATCCGGTCAATTGATGAACTGTTATATATGTTTTATTAGCAATGAATACAAGGGAACAACTTTGTGGCTGTTGATTGACAAATGATCGAGGAAAATACGTCATTCATTACCCTGTGCATTATACATCTTATAGTTTAACCATTTAAATTGGGTATTAAAATAGGTTCAATCGACTTTGTTAATTAACAATGAGTGCATTTCAAAACATAATAAATGTTAATACAGAACCAAATACGTGTGAATTTTTATTTGTTATTAGATTTTCATTTATAGCATCTGAAAGTTGGTTTAATCCACCATTTTCTATTTAAGAAAATGCCTGTACCAAGTCAAGACTATGGCGGTTGTTATCAATTCGTTTGATGTGTCTGAGCTTTTGATTTTGCCATTTGATTAGGGACATTCCGTTTTGAATTTTCCTCGGAGTTCGGTATTTTTGTTATTTTACTTTTGATTAACCGTTATGTGATTCATGACCTCAAAATATCGATATAACATTTTCTAATTAATGACATGATTTACATTTTTTGTCGTTGTTAACAGAAGACCTTAATTTTTTTCTTTTATTAATTTCTGTATATTTAAAATGGATAGTCCTTTGCTTCTCTCTATTTAATATCTTCCATCATCAATTATATACTGTCTCTAAAATTTGAGACTTTAGGATATTTCAATTAATCGGGATAGAGTCTTTAAATTTTTCAATACCATTTTTACATTGTGTGCACAACAAATAACCAAAACTATGCAAATGCGGGTCAAATGTTCACACATTCACATCCAAACCTTCTAATTTCATTCAATATCTGTTTGATATTGTTGTGTTAAAAAGGTTATAAGAAGTTCAGATACAAAAACAGGTTTAATAAGACATATCTTATCTTGTGTATGGGTTCCGATCTGGATTGCTCTTAGTATTTTTGAGACTGACTTTTATAGTTCGTAATACTAAAAACAATTGCTTTTTTTTTACGAACAATTTCAAGTGAAAACAGAAAAAAACAGTAGCTATATTTACCAATATGAAACAGTGTTGAGTGTGCATTATATTCATGTTAGTCGTTGATGATCGATTAGATAGAATGGCATCCCGTGGTTTCCTGAAATCGGCTGTTAATGATACTTTAATTTTGCTTACCGCTATTGTGACCATTCTTTGAAATAGCGTAGAATTGTCAAGTTGCCTGATACAACTTTGTTAAATTCATAATAAAGACAAGGCGATGTGGCGCATGTATGATTACCAATGAAACACCATCTATAGACCAAAAACGAAAGATAAAAAGAAAGACTTCCGTACTATTTCCACAATTTGCAAGCTTAAACAATCCCCATACAGCAACATGTTAAACATTTAAATATTGAAAACCAACTACCGGATCAGTATTACACACATAAACCAAACAATCCAATATAAAAGACAGGAACAAACGACAGACGTTGGGGAAACGTGACTAAGTTGAACACTGGTGTTTAATTCATTTGTTCTTTTGAACAATACAAAATGTTAATGCAAACCAATATGTTTCAACCAACCAACGACAACCACCAGATTACAATTAGATAGCTTTGAACGATACATGCATATAGTGATTTTGAATGGAATTACCCATACTCATCCTGATGGTTATATACCTTCAGTTAATATTCAGTTTTGGACTATTTCCATGAAATTTTCTTCTATTTTGTCTTTAAGGGTAATTAAAAAAAATGAAGTTAATATGATTATGTATACACAAATATAACTATGTAACGATAAATCTCTAATTTTGGGCCAATGCCTAAAATATCGAGGTCAGATGATTCGAATTAAGACATGCCAACATTGGTTTTAACATAGCCGTTGTAAACTCGGTCACAAAGATACTTGTGTATGTATTCAGATTCATTATTGATTATGTAGTAAAACTGTTTGAAGACCATATTTTCTGTAAAGTTTTTATAGCAGACATTGGACATGTTATATTTATAGATTTTAAGATACATACTTTTCAAAAATGTTGTTTTGCAGGTGGCTGAACGATAACCAAATCACAACAGTAGAGGTAAATCTCTTTCGAGATTTGACGGCTTTAAAACTATTGTAAGTAATTTGACTTTGCTCAAAAATAATTTGCCTTTGTATGTTGCTTGTTTACTCTCGCATGGAATTAATCTATTTCTTTAAAACATTTTAAAATTTCCAACAAAAGTTTTTGAATTTGAATCAATTAACTTTATTGTATTCTGTCCCAAAACAAATATGAAATTACAGTTAAGTATGATCAACCTATCAACCTATAGATAATCGCTAAAAATATAGCTTCATTATGCAATCCATTTTTTTTTTTTTGTCGTTCAATACAATTTACAAATTTAAATGATATCAAGAGTCATTCCAGAAACTTCTCAGTATATAGTTTTGTTTTACAAGAAATTCATGTATGAAAGTTAATGTTCTACCTTTTCAGCTTTTGATGATTTTTGAATTTTGTAAACACTATGCATTACTTAATTTGCATGTTAAGTGTAGTATTACTTGTCCGATTTACTTAGATGGTCCTGCATCAGTTTCATAACCAATTGTAAACTACGTTAATGTTTGATCACTGTTTCAATTACTGCTAGGTTAAAACGCGCAAAGGACTTCTAATACATTTGTCATAATTGCCTCCAATACCCTTGGTCTACAGATGTTTAAATACAGTTTCTTTCAGAACATGCACAATATTGTACTTTACTAAGTGTTATTATATTCAAATTCGATAACATTTAGTTATACAGCAAAACCTCTAAAGACGAGATATTTTAGATTGTATACCAGAGCTAGTGCATGCTATATTTGATATATATAATTTGATACGGACGCCATCACGAGTTGGTTGACCGATATGTCATATCCGTTTCACGGATGACAACAAATATGTTTTAATTGTCATAACTACAATCCCGTCACCTTTTCACCGAATGTGACCTACCGATTTAGACTCATCACCGTTTAAACTAACATGAGCAAATCGACGGATGTGCCACAAGTGGAGTAGGATCTGCTTACTCTTCCATAGCACTTGAGATCACCACCAGTTTTTTGTACAGTTCGTGTTGTTCAGTCTTTGGTTTTTTATGTTGTGTTTTATGAACTATTGTTTGTCTGTTGGTCTTTTCCTGTTTTTGCCAAGGCGTTGTAATGTATTTTAGACCTATGAGTTTGAATGTCCCTTTGGTATATTTCGCCTTTCTTTAATCAAACATGATTCATGCTATTTCTTTTATTATGAACATCTGTCAGTATGCGTGCATTATTACAACCAGTTATCAAACAGATATATTACACTTCAATTGGTCTTCTGTTTTCAATGTAAATATGTCTACATTGATGAACATGACATATTTTATTCAGAAATTCGTTTCATAAATTTTATTTTGTCGGCACCTGGACTACAATCGAATTACATCACTAAAAGTAAATCTCTAGCGTAGTTTGACAGCTCTGACAACAAAACAAATAATTTGTTCTGAAAAAAATAGTTGCCTTTTCTGTGTTGCTAGTTTGCTCTCACATTAATTTAATATATCTTTTTGAATACATTTTCCAATTGTCCTATCCAGATTTATAAATGTCTGCCAATTGTATTATGTATTACATTAATTAGTACCATTTTCAAGAAATCAATGATAAGGACGTTCAGTTTATGATATTGAATTGATAAAATAGCTAAAAATTATATAAAAATGTTCTCAGTGGTGATGTTATCCTGTATCTGCTTAGGACAAGACATTTTACTGGAGAAGATATGAAAACATCCGAATCGAGATTTGACGGTTACATGATTCTGCCAAAATAAGTTTCCTTCGTGTGTTGCTGGTTTCCTTTTGCAATGATTTAGTTTTCTTCTTAAAAACCTTTTTGAAATTTTCCTACTTAGATTTAAAAACATGAAAAATGTGTGTCAATTTAATTTAGTATTACAGATAAAGTGTACAATTTTCAAGATATAAAAAAAAGACGTTTAGATCGACTTTTGATGTGTTTGAGCTTTTGATTTTTCCGTTTGATAAGGGCCTTTTCGTTTTGAATTTTCCTAGGAGTTAATTATTTTTGTTATTTTACTATTTATATTTCTGCTAATAAATTGATAAGGCTGCTTAATGTCATCTGAATTTGGACTTCTTGTATTTTGCCCTATCTTATGGTAATCAACTGGACTTCTTGTTATAAAACATGTATTCATTGATAATTTTCTATGTTTTCTATGTATTGTGTGCGATTTTGTCCCATGTACATTTACTCCATATTCATTGATAATTTTCTATGTTTTCTATGTATTGTGTGCGATTTTGTCCCATGTACATTTACTCCATATCCTTTCATTTTCTATTAACTAATATCCATATATTACAAAAAATTCTGCTTATGGTACCTGCACAACAATCGAATTCTGGACATCAATCTCTTTAAAGAACATGCTGTTTTAACATAAATCATGCTATTCATTTCATTAAAACATCTATCAGTATGTATGCAATGTTTTACCCAGTTTTTAAACAGATGTATTACTCTTCCATTGGTCTTCTTTTTCCAGGGTAGATATGTTTCCATTGATGAATATGACACAATTTATCAGAAATACGTTTCAAAAATATTATTTTGCAGATCCCTGCACAACAATCGAATTCCAACAATGGACACAAAATCTCTTTAAAGATTTGGCGGCTTCACAACATTGTTAGTAACCTTATTCCGCAAAACATAATTTGCCTTCGGGTGTTGCTGATTTGCCTTCGGAATGATCTAAATCATCTTTTAAAACTTTGAAAACATTTCTTTTAAATTTCCTACACAGGTTTACAAATTAGTGACGATGAATTTGGTATTGCATCTGAATTGTACAATTTTCAAGAAATAAAAGATAAGGACGTTGAGATTGATGATTTTGAATTTACAAGACAGCTTAAGATGATATGTAATATTCGCAACTGTGATATTGCCCTGTATCGTTTTAGAACAAAAAACATTAATTGAGAAGAGATGACAGAATTTGTATTGATATTGAAAGCAAACCTTGCAAACAAGGGATAGCATTATCAATCTGGTGCTTTAAATTAGAACATCTTTGATTAAAAGTCCACATTACTTGAACAGTAAAATCTTTGCACTTTGGACTACTTCAATTTGACTATCTTGTTTTTGTCCCAAAATCTAACTCATTGTTGAAGGCCGTACGATTGCCTATAATTGTTTACATCCATTTCATATGAACTTTTGTGGATAGTTGTCTCATTGGCAATCCTACCACATCTCGTTATGTTTATAACATTATATGACTCTATCATTTGATAAAACCATCTGAAATCTGACATTCTTCTATTATGTCCTATTTTAGAGTCATTAACAAGATATAATTAAACATAGAATAAGTAAAAGCATATATCGCTATAGCACGATAAAATTCTTATTCTGATAGATCGCATAGTTTTTATTGTTCCATTGTTGCTACTTTGCTATTGCATTATATAACCCTCTCCTTTTATTTTTTTTAAGTAAAATATTTTTTTTTGGTAAAACCTTTAAGTCAGTATTCTTTCATTTTGAGAACTTTTTGCAATTTTTCCAGCGACGATCAAATATCGTTTGAAATTATTTGGCATAACTTTTTAAGTGTACCATTGCACACTATCAAGGTTTTCCCTGACTGTTAATGACGTCTTTACGTATATTCATTGGCTGGTGGATGTGTACTAACTGATTTTGTAGTGTTAGATACATGATTTTTTATTTGTTGTTATTGGCTTTGAACTACATGTAGCCTTAGGTAACTGCCAAGTACTCTCGTATCTGTAAAGTATGTCTTTTGTGTTATTTTGTTATACTTTTACGTGTGCTTTGTATCGATCATAGGAGTAAAGTTATAGTTTGCTTTTATAATGTTCTGCTACATCAGATTTGGCACAAGCAAAGATGTTTTAAAATGTCAAAACACTCCATATTCTGTTCGTGTCTGTCTCAAGTCAGGAGCCTGTAATTCAGTGGTTTTGTTTGTTGCTGTTTATCATATCTGTTTTTCGTTTATTGTTTTGTACACAAATCAGGTTGTTAGTTTCCTGGCTTTTAGGAATTTTGTTCCTCAGTGCTCTTCAACTTCGTACTTTATTTGGCCTTTTTAACTTATTTTAGATTCGAGCGTCACTGATGAGTCTTTTGTAGACGAAACGCGCGTCTGGCGTAAATACAAAATTTAATCCTGGTATCTATGATGAGTTTATTTTGAATTGTTTTACATTCGTCAGTTTGTAGTTTCTTATAACTTACTATGCGGTATGGTTTGTTGCTTATAGTTGACGATTCTATTGTGACCAAAAGTTATTAACTTCTACATCATTCGATCTCTGGTGGAACGTTGTCTCATTAGTAATTATACCCCGTCTTCTTGTCTTTGTTATTTAAAAAAAAGAGGCCGTTTAAACTAATGCATATGCAGAGATCAGATACTAAAGCTCGTCTTGATGTTGTCAATGGAGAGGTTGCCCTATATCATTTTATAATACAATGGTTAACTGGGCCAGGGATGACAAACTTTTGAATAATTCAGACCAAACCTTTCTGAAGAGGAGTGCCCTTTTCAATCCGGTGATAAACGTTTACGATAAGTACTTCATCTTTTCAGAACAACATAAACATTGTTTACTTTGCTACGTTTTACAATTAACTGTTTTATATTTTGCCCAAAAACTAGAATAGAAATTGTATGAAGCTACTTAATGTCTAAAAGTATTTCTTTTTTTGTTCCGGTGATAAACGTTTACGATTAGTACTTCATCTTTTCAGAACAACATAAACATTGTTTACTTTGCTACGTTTTACAATTAACTGTTTTATATTTTGCCCAAAAACTAGAATAGAAATTGTATGAAGCTACTTAATGTCTAAAAGTATTTCTTTTTTTTTTTTTGTTCTTGTGTAGGGTTATTAACAAGATCTAAATAAACGTGTTAGAAAAGTGTATAAATTTGTTTTAATTTGAGTTGGTGCCATTTGTAAGAAGTCAATAGTAAGAACATTTAGATACATGTAATTGATTTGATAATTTTACTAAGGTGACAAGATAGTTGACTGGAGCAAAGATGACAAGAATATCCTGATAAAATTGAAACTAATTTAAATGGTTGAACGTAAAGATCACCATACGGCCTTCAACAATAACCTTTACCGGACTACGTTTGTGTATTGCTATTGACGAGTGTTGTATGTACCTGCGTGACCTCAGAATGTGTATTGCTTGACCTTATATATGCGAACTATAGATTAATTTACGTTCTGTTTGTTTTCAAGCATTTCGTTAGAGAAATAAGAATTAAACCCATTTTCTGCTAACAGACAAACATGAACAGCAGGATTAACTCCATTTTTTACGGCGCCTATCATCGAGTTCAAAATTGGTAACACAAAATCAACCATGCAATAATGTCGATTTCAGCATGTTACAATGTCAAGTTCAGTTCAAAATTCTGAAGCGTAGGACAACTCATACACTTTTGTTTCAAATCGGACACTGTTTTTGTTATTTATTTTTACTGTTGAAATTAGTTGTTACGTTAGAAGAAATAATTATTTACTTTGAGCGATGTATCATTGTTGACCATTCGAGATTCTTTTCTGCGAACCCGTCTTCAACTGAATGTGTGATTTAAATATTACTACGCAGACCTCAAGGGATTTTAAATAGAAAATAAATGCTATAAATGTGAGTTTTTCTATCTTTCAAAGCACACACAATATACTGAATTAATTGCAGGATAAAGACAATGACTGTTTAAATATAAAAAAGATGTGGTATGATTGCCAATAAGACGACTCTCCACAAGAAACCAAATGACACAGATATTGACTATAGGTCACCGTACGGCCTTCAAACCCCATACCGCACAGTCAGCTTTAAAAGGCCCCGAAATGACAATGTAAAACAATTCAA
Organism: Mytilus coruscus; assembly: GCA_017311375.1. Lineage (NCBI taxonomy): Eukaryota > Metazoa > Mollusca > Bivalvia > Mytilida > Mytilidae > Mytilus > Mytilus coruscus. The sequence continues at coordinate 32,145 of JAASAO010001024.1, read as the reverse complement.
ACGAGAAAACTAACAGTCTAATTTATGTACAAAAAATGAACGAAAAACAAATATGTAACACATAAACAAACGACAACCACTGAATTACAGGCTCCTGACTTGGGAAAGGCACATACATACAGAAAGCTCGCATTACACCTGTTTCTCAGCCTCGTACAAATACAACTGAAATTTAAAGACACTAAGCAGTTATTGTCTATATATTATATAGGTTTTTAATGAATACATTGTTTGGTCCTTCACTTAATGATACAAACAAGAATCAATCAAGTCAGTTCATAAGGACACATATACATTCTTCCTACACAATTTTATTCCATGCAAAACCCGGACAAAGATTTTCTTTTTCTTTTCTACACCAGACATTTTAAATGAAATCACAAAATTACCCTTGACAATGTAATATATAGTTTAAGAGAAGTAGGAGCAAATAATGTGTCGTTGCGTTTATAACGTGAATTAATTGAAAATAACTCGACTAGCAAGCGTACATTTATTTAACCGAATGTAATCGTACTCGGAATAAACATTGTTTCACCTCGTAAACTGGATTAATTAATGCATAAAAAATAAATTCAATCCGATCAATTAATGAACTGTTATATATATGTTTTTTGGAAATGGATACAGGACAACGACTTTGTGGTTGTTGATTGGCAAATGATTGAAGAAATTGCGACATTCATTACCCTGTGCATTATACATCTTATAGTTCAAACATTTAAATTTGGTATTAAAATAGGTTCAAGCGACTATGTAATTTAACAATGAATGCATTTCAAAACATAATAAATGTTAATATAGAACCAAATACGTATCAATTTTTATTTGTTATTAGATTTTTATTAATTGCATCTGATAGTTGGTTTAATCCACCATTACCAAATCAGGGCTTTGACAGTTGTTATCCATTCGTTTGATGTGTTTCAGCTTTTGGTTTTGCCATTTGATTAGGGACTTTCCGTTTTGAATTTTTTTCGGAGTTCGGTATTTTTCTTATTTTACTTTTGATTAGTTTAATACTTAACCGTTCTGTGATTCATGACTTCAAAATATTGATATAACATTTTCTGATTAGTGCCATGATTTATATTTTTTTGTCGTTGTTAACAGAGGACCTTAATTTTTTTCTTTTATTAATTTCTGTATATTTAAAATGGATAGTCCTTTGCTTCTCTCTATTTAATATCTTCCATCATCAATTATATACCTTCTTTAAAATTTGAGACTTTAAAATATTTCGGATAATTAATCGATAGAGTTTTAATTTTTCAATACCATTTTAACATTGTGTGCACAACAAATAACCAAAACTATGCAAATGCGGGTCAAATGTTCACACATTCACATCCAAACCTCCTAATTTCATTCAAAATATGTGTGATATTGTTGTGTTAAAAAGGTTATAAGAAGTTCAGATAAAAAACAGGTTTATTAAGAAATATCTTATCTTGTGTATGGGTTCCGATCTGGATTGCTCTTAGTATTTTTGAGACTGACTTTTATGGTTCGTAATACCAAAACAATTGCTTTTTACGAACAATTTAAAGTGAAAACAGAAAAAAACAGTAGCTATATTTACCAATATGAAACAGTGTTGAGTGTGCATTATATTCATGTTAGTCGTTGTTGATCAATTAGATAGAATGGCATCCCATGGTTTCCTGAAATCGGCTGTTAATGCTACTTTGAGTTTGCTTACCGATATTGTGACCATTCTTTGAAATAGCGTAGAATTGTCAAGTTGTCTGAAATAACTCCGTTAAATTCAAAATAAAGACAAGGCGATGTGGCGCATGTATGATTACCAATGACACAATTTGCAAGCTTAACAAATTCAACCAAAAAACGACAACCACCAGATTACAATTATAAGGCTTTGAACGATACATCCATATAGTGGGGGGATTAAATATTTTGTAAGAGTTCAAGTTTCTGCTAACCTTGGCCAGCAAGAACACTACAATGAGCACAAACTGTACATATGATTTTGAAAGGGATTACCCATACTCATTCTGGGGTTTATATACCTTCAGTTGATATCAATATTTTCAGAACAACCACAACCTTATACTTTGGACTTTTTCCACGAAACGTTCTTCTTTTTTGTTTTTTAGGATAATTAAAAAAAAAAGAAGTTATTTTAAGTATAAACGAATGTAGTTATACAACGATAGGATACTGAATTTATCCAGTGCGAAAATATTGAGTTCAGACGATCCATATTAAGATGAGACAATATTGGTTTCAACATAGCTGTTGTAAATTCGATCACTAAGATAATTACATATGTATTAACATTCAATTTTGTGTATGCAGTAAAACTGTTTGAAGACCATATTTTCTTTAAAGATTTTATAGCAGACATTGAACATGTTATAGTTTAGGATTTTAAGATACATACTTTATGCATGTTTTCTCATTTGCAATCATACCACATCTTCTTTTCTATATTTAAAAAAAAGATATTTTTAAAAGTTTTTAAATTTGTGTCAATTGATTTGGTATAACATGTAACGTACGTGTGACACTTTCCAGAAATTAAAAAAATAAGGACGTTAAGATTTATGTTATTCAATTGATCATAAATCTTAGGATGATTGTGTCAGTAGTGATGTTACCCTGTATCAATGTTAGACATGATACTTTACTGTAGCGTAAATGAAATAATTCTTATCAACATTGAAATCAAACCTTACTAATGCGGAATAGCATCACCGATTAATGTTATACATTTGTACAATTTTGAATAGTAGAATATCTTTTCAGAATAATAAAATCTTTGCAATTGATTATATTCTTTCCCAAAACTAATATGAAAATTATACAGTTAAGTATGATCATCATGTTAACCTATAGACAATCACTATACATTATAACTTCATTATGCAATCCATTTTTTTTAATTAAATTTTTTCGAAAACTTCCAAGATGTTATTTAAATGATGTCAAGAGTCATTTCAAAAATTTCTCAGTAAATAGTTTTTGTTTTAAAAGTATAATATGTATGAAAGTTAATGTTCTACCTTTTCAGCTTTTGAGGATCTTGTAAAAACAATGTATTACTTAATGTTCATCCTTGATATAGTCTAACTTGTCCTGCATCATTCTCATAACCAATTGTAAACAACATAAATGTTTGATCACTGTTGCAATTACTGCTCAGTTAAAACGCAAAAAAGGACTTCCAATACATTTGGCATAATTGTCTCACATACTCTTGGTCTACACCCTTACTTCGGTACCATTTTTAAGAAATCAGAAAGTAAGGATTTAGATTTATGTTACTGATATGATCAGACAACTGAATGTCTTCTGAGTTCTATCTTTCTTTTAGTTTGTCAGATTTTAGTATTATCGACAAGATATAATTTAATATAGAAAACATATCAACAATTATTGCTTTTTATATTTCTGGAGATTTCATACCAATGTTATTTAACCTATGTTACAAGAAGTCTATGAATTTGATTAGTCCTTGTATAAGGACAAAATTCATAGTTGGTATAGTTTTGCTCTAAATATATTACAAAAAAGCAGGATTAGATGCTGCAGATTTTGAAACTTATGATCAACCATATAGCGAAATTGAATATTCCATAAAGATGAAGGTTAACTAGATAACACATAATGTTTACACAAATCAGGTCTTCACTAACTTTCTTTTATAAGATACAGTTCAAAATTATTTCGTAATAGCCCAATAAAATACGAGATAAAACTATAGGATAACTTATGGAAGAGTCAAATTTTAAAACCAGACAATTAACTCCTAAATTCGGTTGAGTGACGTTAACCTAGAAGTAAAACAGAAAAATATAAAAATATACCTAGAAACCAAATTTATGCAAATTTTGTAATTACCTTGATCATGAGTACCATTTTTTCTAGCTGTCAAACTCAAGTCAACTTTAAGAGATCTGTTGTTTTAGAAATGATAATACGAAACCTACTTATACAAATTTTCGACCACTTTTCAAGCTAAAAGAGATTTCAAATCCTGAGTTTGAATCAGCAGTTGATGACTTTGTAAATCAATCTTCATACTTGCAAAAATGAGATAAAAGTCTATTGAACGTTACACTATCATATCTATGTTTTTTTTTTTTTTTTTTTTTTTTTGTATGCCTATATTTGTAATTATTGACTCTTGTGGTGTTAATAAGTGTTATATTTTGTGTTTTTGCTTGACCCATATATGTGTAATTCTCTATTAAACTTATTTATGTATACCAGTAAAATTATGATTCTGATCGAGTTAAACAGACATTATAAAACTAAAATCATATTGTTTTCATTCAAGCTCTAAAATGGTATCCAAATTTGAAGAAGTTGTCATTAATTACTGATTAAGAAAGACGAACTATTTTTAAACCATTATTACTACATGTAGTTTAATCAAAACAGTGCACGGTATGAAATAAGAGTTTCATTATCGTTTTCAGAAGATCCGAATTGAAATATACAAAAACTGATATCGACGGTGCTGTTATTATCATAGTTACAAAGAATTTATAATCATTGATAATGCAGTAAAAATCTTTGAATACCAGAATTTTGAAAATATTATTGCAGACCTTGAATATGTAAATTGTTACATAAACCATTGATTTTCTTTTTCAAGTCAAAGTCAATAATGGAATTATATATTTGATGCACAACTACATTTCAAAATTGTTATTGTACAAACTTGTACAACAATCAAATTACAAAAGAGAATCTTTTGGTGTTTCACGGTTCGATGATTCTATATAACTTTTTTTGCCTCATGGGTTGCTAATTTGCTGTCGCAATGATTTAGTTCTTGTTCTACTGAATTTTTTTTTTAAGTTTCTACTAAGATTTATAAATTTGGGTGAATTTAATTTGGTATTAATTGTAAAGTGTACCATTTTCAAGAAATCAAAAATCCAGACGTTGCATTTTATTTTATTGATTTGTCAAAATAACTTTAGGTAATATGAATTCTGTCAATGGTAAGGTTATCCTGTATCAGTTATCTAATAAGGATAAGATATTAAAGTAGTGCAGATCTTCTTAAAATATAGATCACACCTTGCTTTGAGGAATAGCATTATCGATCTGAGGCTACACATTTGCACCTTTTTTATCAGTAGTACATATTTCCTTTACAATAAAGGTTTGACGCTCTAACAACATTGTTAAAATCTTGATTCTACAAAATGATTATTGTCTTCCTGTGTTGCTGGTTTGCGTTTGCAATGATCTTAATGATCTTTTTGAATAACAGTTGCAATTTTCTTCCAAAGATCTATTAATTTGTGTCAATTTAATTTGGTATTACATGTAAAGTGTACAGTTAAAAAAAATTACAGATATGAACATTTAAATTCTTGTTATTGGAGTGCTGATCTAACTTAAGAGGAGTTGAATTTTGACAGTGAAGAGGTTGCTCTGTGTTCTTTTAGGACAAGCTTGTTTACATAATCAGGGATGAAGAAATTCTTAACAAGCACGGAATATCATTATCGGTTTGGTTCTAGGCATTTGTGTATTTTATTAGTATTACATATTTTCAGACAATAAAATCTTTGGACTCTGGACTACTTCAAATTGTATTATGTCCCAAAATAGAAACAAAGATCAATGAAGCAACGGAATATCTATAGTTATTTATAGTTATCTTTTTGCACTATTTCTAAAAATATGTAAATTTTGTTTTGATTTAATTTGTTACTATTCTTAAAAAAATATTCAATAAGACAGTAAATAGTTATGTTATTCGATTGATAAGACAGCTTAAGGTCAGCTGAATTCTGTCTTTCTTGTAATATGACATATTGTAGGGTAATGAACTAGATTCTATGTAAACATTTATGAACAAATCGATATATTACGGTAAAGTTTGATTGTGATCAAGTTCTAAAGTTGATATAAAACTAATATGTAAATTGTTCATTCAATCCTCCAAAACGGTATCCCATTAAGTAAAGTTGTCGTTACTTAATCTTGAATAAGGAAGGCAGAAAATTATCAGAACAATATCACGATCACAAAATCCTTCTTTAAAAAACAATCAGAATGAAATCTGTATGCAAAATATATTATAAGCGTAAAGAAATTTAAAAGGTTTATATGGGACAATTAAGGAAACTGAACTGAAAATGTTGTGCCAGCATCCAATCGAGACTATTGTCTGCATGTACTACAACTACGACCTACGTAATTCAATCGCTGCTGGCTACGACCCTTATTAAATTAGTTTATACTCCATATCCTTTCATTTTCTATTGTTTTCAATTTTGACATTTGGTTATGTTATAAAACTGTCCGAAGACCAGATGTATTTTCAGATTTGATAGCAGATCTTGAACATGCTATATTTAGAATATTCAATTTAAGTCTGACAGGAATAATGCTACAATGTATCTATTGTATTATAAACATCTCTGTGTAAAATATTACAACCAGTTTTCAAACATATATACTACACTTCCATTGGTAATAAATCTCTTTCGTGGTTTGACAGCTCCTACCAAAGTATAGATAATTTGTTCTGATAAAAAGTTGCTTTCATGTGTTGCTGTTTGGCTCTCGTTATGGTTAAGTATATATGTTTGAATACATTTTGTAATTGTCCTATCCAGATTTTTAAATGTCTATCAATTGAATTAGTATAACATTAATATGTACTATTTTCAAGAAATCAATGATAAGGAAGTTCAGTTTATAATATTGGATAGATAAGATAGCTAAACATGAAATGAAATGTTCTCAGGGATGATGCTACCCTGTATCTGCTGAGGACAAGATCTTTCACTGGAGAAAAACTGCAAATAATCGATCAGATCACTAGAAGTAAATCTCTACTAGGTTTGACGGCTCTCCCAATATTATAAGTAACTTGATTCTGAAATACAAATAATGTCATTTTTGTGTTGTTGGTTTCCTCTCGCAATGATTTAGTTTTCTTCTTAAAAACATTTTGAAATTTTCTTCCTAAGATTTATAAATGTGTGTCAATCTAGTTTTGTATTACATGTAAAGTGTACAATTTGCAAGAAATAAATCAAAATTAGGGGCGTTCAGATCGACTTTTGATGTGCATGAGCTTTTGATTTTGCCGTTTTATAAGGTACTTTCCGTCATGTGAATTCGGACTTCTTGTATTTTGCCCTATCGTATGGTAATCAACTGGATTTCATGTTATAAAACATGTATTAACTAATATACATATATTACGATAAATTCTGCTTGTGGTACCTGCACAACAATCAAATTACATAGCTGGACATCAATCTCTTTAAAGGTTTGACGGCTCTTACAGAACTGTTAGTAACTATGATTTGCCTTCGTGTATTGCTGGTTTGCTCTTTCAATGATTTGATGAATCGTTTTGAAAACATTTTATTTGCCAAATGTAATACAGAAATATGTTTCATTATTTTGTAGGTAATTACAGACCAATCAAATTACAATAGTCCCCATATATTGCTGGTTTAAAGTCGTATTATATCACTCCTATCCCTTTTTTCATTTTTAAAAGTAAAATAAGTTTTTTATGAAAGCAATATTTATTGCAGAGTGTTTATCATTTGTTTGCAAGTTTCCTAAAGATGTTAAAAAGTGTTTTAATTTATTTGCTGTAAGGTTATAATTGTTCCACTGTTGCTCTAACATGGTACACACATTTGCGAAGTTGTCTGTAGTTTATCCTGCATATGAAAGGCAAACCATATTTATACCAATATTACTTTGTTAACAACAATACAAAGGAAACCATTGAGCAAAAAGTGACATAAGAGTCAAAGAATTTATAGGGTTTATTTTATTCCATCGCCGCTAGCTATGGAACTGAATGAATGAGGCTATAGATTTAACACGTCATAAGACCTTTTTTTTAATTCTGTCATCACTGGTATTGACCTACCTGTTGTGAAATGTGGTCCATCTGATATTTGTTTTTACTAACTCATTTATAAACGCATAAACGCGTTTATTATCTGAGCCATTCATGAATAATAACTATTTGTTATATTATGAAATCTTTTTTGAAAAGATGAATAAATATCGTTTTAAATTATTTGACATAACTTATTAAGTGTACCATCGCACATCATTGTTTTCTCTGACTGTTAATGACGTCTTGACGTATATCCATTGTATGGTTGATATGTACTGATTGATTTTTTAGTGTTAGATACATGATTTCTATTACTTGTTATTGGCTTTGAACTATCATTCAGTAACTGCGAGGTACTCTAACATCTGTACCCTGTGTCTTGTGTATTTATTTGTTATACTTTTGTGTGTGCCTTGAATCGATCATATGAGTTAAGCCCTTATAAACTGATTGTTACAGTTTGCTCTTATAATGTTCTGGTACACCAGCTTTGGCGCAAGCAAACATGTTTTAATATGTTGAACCAGTCCATATTCTGTTTTTGTCTGTCCAAGTCTAGAGCCTGTAATTCATATTTGTTTTTCGTTTAATGTTTTCAACACCAATCAGGTCCCTAGTTTTCTTGTTTAAATTGTTTTACATTTATCATTTCGGGGCTATTTATAACTTACTCTGTGGTCTGTTGTAGGCGCTCTAATGACCTATAGTTATTAACTTATACCTCAGTTGGTCTCTGGTGGAAAAAAATGTCTCATTGGCGATCATACCACATCTTCTTATTTTTGTGGTTTTCATGAAAAAAACGGGTTGTTTAAATCAATGTAATTGAAAAGATCAGACCTAAATGTTAACAATGGAGAGCTTGCCATGTATCATTTTATGATACAATACTTAAATGGGCAAGAATGATTATTTATCATAATTCAGACCAAACCTTTCTAAAGAGCAGTACCCTTTTTCATCTGGTGATAAATGTCTTAGATTAGTAATTCACCCTTTCAGAATAACTTAAACATTTTACTTTGTTACGTTTTGCATTTGACTGTTCTATATTTTGCCCGAACACTAGAATAGAAATTGTATGAAGCTACAAAATGTCAAAAGTTATTTCTTTTTTTGTTCTTGTGTAGAGTTATTAACAAGATATATGCAATAGTTTTAGAGAAGTGTAAAAAAATTGGTTTTAATTCTAGTTTGTACCATTTGTAAGAAGCAAATAGTAAGAACATTTAGATGTATGTAATTGATTTGATAATATAACTTAGATGATATGAATTTGGTCTTTGGAGAGATTTCCTCGTTTATTTTAATGACAAGATAGTTAATTGGAGCAAAGAATATCCTGATAAAGATGAGACTAATTTGAAAGTTGGAACTCTAAGATCACCATACGGCCTGTAGCAATGAGCAAAACCCATACCGCATAATAAACTATAAAAGGCCCCTACTTGTCGAATATAAAACAATTCAAACGATAAAACTACGGCCTGAATTATGTCTAAAACAGTAAACAAAAAACAAGTATGAGATATGTATGAAGCAAAAAAATAGCAATCTTTGAATAATATGCTAACGTTCGACTAAAAGGATTAAATTCCTGTCTAAGTCAACACAAATCAGGTCGCTAGTTTTCTCGTTTAAATTGTTTCACATTTATCATTTCGGGACTATTTATAACTTACTTTGTGGTATGTTTTTTGCTCATTGTTGTAGGCGCTCTGATGACCTATAGTTATTAACTTCTACCTCAATTGGTCTCTGGTGGAAAAATGTCTCATTGACGATCATACCACGTCTTCTTATTTTTGTGGTTTTCATGAAATAAAACGGGTTGTTTAAATTAAACAATGGAGAGCTTGCCATGTATCATTTTATGATACAATACTTAAATGGGCAAGAATGACTATTTATCATAATTCAGACCAAACCTTTCTAAAGATCAGTGCCCTTTTTAATCTGGTGATAAATGTCTTAGATTAGTAATTCACCCTTTCAGAATAGCATAAACATTTTACTTTGTTACGTTTTGCATTTGACTGTTTTATATTTTGCCCGAACACTAGAATAGAAATTGTATGAAGCTACACAATGTCGAAAGTTATTTCTTTTTTTTTTGTTCTTGTGTAGAGTTATTAACAAGATATATGCAATAGTTTTAGAGAAGTGTAAAAATTTCGTTTTAATTCTAGTTTGTACCATTTGTAAGAAGCAAATAGTAAGAACATTTAGAAGTATGTAATTGATTTGATAATATAACTTAGGTGATATGAATCTGGTCTTTGGAGAGATTTCCTCGTTTATTTTAATGACAAGATAGTTAATTGGAGCAAAGAATGTCCTGATAAAATTGAGACTAATTTGAAAGTTGGAACTCTAAGATCACTATACGGCCTTTAGCAATGAGCAAAACCCATACCGCATAATAAACTATAAAAGGTCCCTACTTGACGAATGTAAAACAATTCAAACGAGAAAACTACGTCCTGAATTATGTCAAAAACAGTAAACAAAAAACAAGTATGAGATATGTATGAAAGAAAAAAAAATAACAACCTTTGAATAATATGCTAACGTTCGACTAAAAGGATTACATTCCTGTCTAAGTCGTTAACACCCTACAGGCAGATAGGATAGAAAATGACGGTAAACAAACCTATATTATTCAGGTCATAAATGAATACATGGTGTGGTTCTTCTTTAATGATACAAAATAGAATAAATCAAGTCAGTTCATTATGACAGAGATATCATTGTCATTTTGCTTAGTTTCTTTTGTTACTTATTCTGACATCGGACTCGGACTTCTTTAAAACTGAGTTTTACTGTGCGTATTGCTGTGTGTTTCTTTAATCTACATTGGCTAGAGGTATAGGGTGAGGGTTTAGATCTCACAAAACATGTTTAACCCCGCCGTTTTTTTTTTTTTTTTTTTTTTTTTTTTTGCGCCTGTCCCAAGTCAGGAGCCTCTGGCACTTTTTTCGGGTTGTTGTCTCGTTGACACATTCCCCATTTCCATTCTCAATTGTATTCCTTCTCAATTTTGTCCCATGCAAAACCCGGAAAAGATTTTTTTTTACACCAGACATTTTACACAGGTAAAATAGCTACGGACGTAAATCATCCGTATTAAACGGATGTTTCACAAACGTTAAGTACCACGGACATAAAACGTCCGTTGGTTCCCATCCGTATTACGTTCGTATTTACCCGTAACACGTCCATCATACAGATTGTTAAATTTCGTCTATTTCACGGACTTAAAAAAATAGTGACATAGCTCAGTATAACCACTGTATGAAACACACATACAATATATACATAGTATTTAAATTTGTATAATTCTTACTCCTTTAGACAAACAGAGAACCATAAAATATGTTTTAATTGTGCTTCTTCTTCCTGTGGTTGTTCCTTACAACCTTGTCCAGCTGAATACTGTTTTGTCTTTTGACCATGGATTGTAATACTTGATGTGAATGTATATGACTTCAAGACGGTGTTATGCAAATCCCAATGATTGTCATCAGATCTTTGACCATAATGTAAAATAAATGATTTTTCACATTTTCTGTCTGTAACATAACGTTTCAATCCTTTGACATAGGCTTTTGATAATTGCAACATGAGTACAACACCTAAATATTATATGTCGCATACCATTGAAGGTGACCTACATTTTGTATGTGGTAATGTCAGATTATAGATTTGTATATGTCCACAGTAAAAACCATATATATATAGATATAGGAAGATGTGGTGTGAGTGCCAATGAGACAACTCTCCATCCAAATAACAATTTATAAAAGTAAACCATTATAGGTCAATGTACGGCCTTCAACACGGAGCCTTGGCTCACACCGAACAACAAGCTATAAAGGGCCCCAAAAGTACTAGTGTAAAACCATTCAAACGGTAAAACCAACGGTCTAGTATATATAAAAAACGAGAAACGAGAAACACGTATAAATTACATAAACAAACGACAACTACTGTACATCAGATTCCTGACTTAGGACAGGTGCAAACATTTGCAGCGGGATTAAACGTTTTAATGGTACCAAACCTTCTCTTTTTTCTGAAACAATAGTATAACATCACAACATAGAAAAACACACGATAAAACATCAATTGGAAGGCTTAACTCAATCAAAACGTAAATTAACACACTATGAACGAATAAATTCGATCTGTGATATCTGAAAGTAAATACATAGTTAATAAAATATTAGGGACAAACATTCAAGGCCAAAAGCAAACAAACAAGTCCAAATAAAGCCATGGCAAAACACTACCGCGAAATATTAAACCCTTAGAAAATAATAACTTTTGAAAAACCGGTTTTCATAATATATACAGGTAAATGAAAAATAACTTTGTCGTTTTAGGTATACTTTTCTGTCTATATAAAATCTTCCAATAATTAGGAATACCAAGAAAGGTCTGTCATATAAATACCTAATTTAACACTAGATACATAAGGGGTAAATATCAACAATAAAACTTCCTGTACAGATTAAAGGAGAATAATCTTGATGTTAATACAAATGTAGTACGAAGAAGTGAAAATTAGTAGATATTCCAAATAATCAAAGCTGGTATACAGACAAGATCCATATTAATATAAAATAACAAAAAGTATTAAAAATAGTATCAACAGGTCGAATTAACAAGAAAGTACGATTTGAGAGTACTCGCAGTTACTGACAGCTAGTTGAAAGCCAAAAACAATTAATGATAAAAATCATGCATCAGAGACTAAAATCAACTAAAACACATCCCAGGGATTTAGTATTTTAACGTCATGAACAGTCAGAGAAGACATGACTTGTGCAATGCCAAAATAAATGTATCGACAGGTAGTAGGATAGTGAGGAGCTACTTCTTAAGAGATAAAATTAACGTGTGTGTGTCTCTAAACATCCCGCCTCAAAAGAAGATACAACTTAGTTATGTTTTAATTTGCTAATGACAAAATCGATATTAGTGCCAATGTAAACTATATTCAGAGATCTAATTACAATATTGGTACGATAACCCTTACTTATAAGTTTGTTTAAAGGTTCGATGAGTTTACACGGATCACATAGTGATTTCCTCGCTTTAAGTACAATATTACCGTAAAATTTAGGATGTGAAATACCATTTTAATAAGTTTTCTACAGGTACAGCCAAATTTACTAATCAAATCTTTGTATCTATGAAAGAATTTAGTAAAAGTTTTAAGTAATTTATGGTATCGAAATCCCTGACACAATAATTTCCTAGTGATGCATTGATTACGTTCGTTAAAATCTATGACATCAGAACACACACGGGCATACCGAACGAGTTGGGATATATAAACACCGTATAATGGAGCCAAAGGCACATCGCCGTCTAAAAATGGAAAATTAACAATAGGAAATGAAAAATCGTCTCTTTTGTCGTAAATTTTAGTATGTAGTTTCCCGTTAGAAATTGAAATGTCTAAATCTAGAAAAGGGCAACTGCTGCTGTTTATGTTAGATTTAGTTAAAGTAAGTTCTTTTGGGTAAATTTCGGAAGTATATTTAGAGAACTCTGGATTATTTAACGAAAAAATATCATCCAGATAACGGTAGGTATTGTTGAATGTATCAACTAAATATAACAATGATGGGTCTTTACCGAGTTTGGTCATAAACTGAGATTCATAGCAATATAGAAATAAATCTGCTATTAAAGGGGCACAGTTAGTGCCCATAGGAATACCTACTACCTGACGATACACTTTATCGCCGAAACGTACATAAATGTTATCTAGCAGAAAATTTAAAGCTTCAATCATATCCTCACATTTCCAGTAAGTGTATCTAGCATACTTTCCTTTTCGTTACAGAAAAAGGCTTTAAACGAGTTACAGCAAATAAAATTACAATGAGATTTTCGAAAGACCATTTTATCAAATACAAAACTTTTTCTTTATAAGATTGTGTGGAAGTGTAGTGTACAGAGTAGAAAAATCATAACTGTCAACAGAATTATAAGGACCATCAAAAGCATGTATTTTATCTAAAACCTTTAAAGAATTTTTAACACTCCAAAAATAATTAATACCATTATTTTCATAAGCTTTATTACAAAAGTTAATAACCAGTTCTTTGATAGTAGTAAGGGAGGTAGTTAGAAAAACTGATAGATTAGTAGTAGAACACTTACTCGATGCGGAGATGAAACGGAATTTAAATGGTTTTTTGTGTAATTTCGGTGACCAGTACATGGTAGGGACTTTCAAATGTTCGGAAGATGCTATATATATATATATCCTTGCTTGCAATAACAAGACCTTTTCAGTGTATCCAACGGTTTACCCTCTCCCGCAGGTAATATATCGTGAAATATTTTAAAATAATTCAGATAACCACCCTTAAAAGTATATATTGGTAATCGTGATGTCAAGACTTTTAATACACCAAAGAATGTAAGGGCCCTGATGACTAGTTTGCAGGTGCCCAATTTTGATCATAATGTTTGTCTGTCCGTCAACACTTCTATGTCGTACGATACGTCAAGATTGTCTCAACAGATTTTAATTCACTCAGCACAGTGTTAATATCTATAAGAATGAAAGAACATAATGGTTTGGGAAAATTTTGACAAAATTGTGATAAAAACTTAGTTTTGTTGAAACAATCTTTCAGTAGCATTTACTTGTGCTAGAATTTCATAAAAAAAGTTGATAGATAGGTTTCATATGCTATTCAAAATTGTTTCCCAATGTTAAAAGAAGGAAAGAAATTTAATGAAATATAAAATATTAATTAAAATATTTATTCAAAATTTACAAAGAAAAAATATTTCTTTGTTAATTTGCAGGTAAAAGTACTGTTATACTTAATTTCTGTTACAAATCATGAATTCTTACATGTTTAATATGCTATACAATATTGTTTCAAGGGACAAAAAAAAATCTTTTATTTAAAAAGGGATAAAATTTAATGATGCCAACCTTTTTTTTTTTTTTTGGTAAAAATCACAAAGTTTGTAAGAAGTGTATTTATTCTAGGATTTGAAAAATAATATATTATTTTAAAGTGATTGAAAGTACTAAACATTAAAAAGAGTTGCATATACTACCTTTTGTTTAAAAATCCAAAATGGTGGGAATCGTCTGTTTATGTTAGGATTTAAAATTGATATGTAGGTTTAAAATGCTATTCTAAATTGTTACTCAATGTCAAAAAGAGTAAAAGTTAGTTTTTCGTGAGAAAAAAATCGCAAATTTGGAGAAACGTCGTTTTGTGTTTGGATTTCACAAACATGTAGATATAATACAAAAACTTCTTATTTTTTGTATTTTCTTCTTTTGCATAAATTAAAAGGTAACCTAACCCTGCCGCATATTCATTTCACTGTCGTAGCCCAGGAATCTAGTCAGTGGTTGTTTGACCTGTCTGTCATATATCAATGTTTGTTTTTTTTTTTTTTTTTTTTTTTTTTTTATTTGGAGTATTTTGTAAAATAGGTAATGAGGAGTTCAGATACCAAAAAGGTTTATTATTAAGAAATATATTACTTTATATATGGGTTCCGAACAGGATTGATCTTAGTATTTTTAAGACTGACTTGCTTAGTTCGTAATACAAAAAGCAATTGCTTGTTTAATGATCAATAAAAAGGGAAAACAGAAAAACAGCAGCTACATTTACCAATTTGAAACAGTGTTGAGTGTGCATTATAATGATGTTGGTCGTCACCTTCGATTAGACAGGATGGCATCGCATGATTTCCTAAAATCAGCAGTTTATTATACTTTGAGTTTGCTTACCGCTTCAAATAAATATTTAAATTTTGTTTTGATTTAATATGTTACTGTTTTTAAAAAATAATCAATAAGACAGTTTATAGTAATGTTATTCGATTCATAAGACAGTTTAAGGTCAGCTGAATTCTGTCTTTCTTGTAATATGACATATCGCAGGGTAATGATCTAGATTCTATATAAACATATTTGAACAAATCGATATATTACGATAAAGTTCTGATTGTGATCACGTTCTGAAGTTGATATCAAACTAATATGAAAATTGTTCATTTAATCCTCGAAAACAGTATCCCATTTGCCAAAGTTGTCGTTACTTTCTGCTATATAAGAAAGGCAGAAAATCATCAGACCAATCTCACGATCACAAAATTCTTCGTTGAAAAGCAATAAAAGGAACTCGTTATTCAAAATATATTATAAGCGTAAAGTAATTTAAGAGGTACATGAGGACAAGTTAGAAAAAAACTAAAAGTTGTGCCAGCATCCTATAGATGCTATTGTCTGCATGTAAATATTGTACCAGCATCCTATAGAGACTAGTGTCTGCATGTAACCAACAAGGACCTAGGTAACACCATCGCCGATGGCTACGACTCTAATTAAATGTTGTACCAGCATATCGAAGCTAATTTCTGCATGCAAACAACTACGACCTAGATAATTGCATCACTGATGGCTACGACACTAATTAAATGTTGTGCCATCATCCTATAGAGGTTGTTGTCTACATGTAAACAACTACGACCTAGGTAATGCGATAACAAATGGCTACGACCCTAAATAAATGGTGTGCCAGCATCCTATAGAGGTTATTGTCGACATGTAACCAACTGCGACCTAGGCAATGTTGTGCCAGCATCCTGTAGAGGGTATTGCCTACAAGTAAACAACTACGACCTAGGTAATACCATCGATGATGGCTACGAAACTAATTAAATGTTGTGACAGCATCCTATAGAGGGTATTGCCTACAGGTAAACAACTACGACCTAAGTAATGCCACCCTGATGGCTACGACCCTAATTAAATGTTGTACCAGCATATCGAAGCTATTTTCTGCTTGTAAACAACTACGACCTAGGTAATTGCATCGATGATGGCTACGAAACTAATCAAATGTTGTGCCAGCATCCTATAGAGGCTGTTGTCTGCATGTAAACAACAAGGACCTAGGTAACACCATCGCCGATGGCTACGACTCTAATTAAATATTGTACCAGCATATCGAAGCTATTTTCTTCATGTAAACAACTACGACCTAGATAATTGCATCACTGATGGCTACGACACTAATTAAATGTTGTGCCATCATCCTATAGAGGTTGTTGTCTACATGTAAACAACTACGACCTACGTAATGCCATTACTAATGGCTACAACCCTAATTAAATGTTGTGCCAGCATCCTATAGAAGTTATTGTCGACATGTAAACAACTGCGACCTAGGTAATGTTGTGCCAGCATCCTACAGAGGGTATTGCCTACAGGTAAACAACTAAGACCTACTACGAAATAGATAATACCATCGCTGATGGATACGACAATAATTAAATGTTGCGCGAGCATCCTATAGAGGCTATTGTTTACATGTAAACAAATACGACTAAGTAATACCATTACTGATGGCTACGACACTAATTAAATGTTGTGCCCTCATTCTATAGAGGGTATTGTCTACAGGTAAACAACTGCGACCTAGGTAATGCCATCCCTTATGCCTACGACCCTAATTAAATGTTGTACCGGCATCCTATAGAGGCTGTTGTTTGCATGTAAACAACTACGATCTAGGTAATACCATTACTAATGGCTACGACCCTAATTAAATGTTATGCCAGCATCCTATAGGGGGTGTAGTCTAAAGGAAAAAAACTACGACCTAAGTAATGCCATCCCTGATGGCTACGACCCTAATTAATTGGTGTAGCAGCATCCTATAGAGGTTATTGTCTACATGTAAACAACTGCGACCTAAGTAATGCCGTTGCTGATGGCTACGACACTAATTAAATGTAGTGTCAGCATCCTATCGAAGCTATTTTCCGCATATAAACAACTACAACCTAGGTAATTGCATCACTGATGGCTACGACACTAATTAAATGTTGTGCCATCATCCTATAGAGGTTGTTGTCTACATGTAAACCACTACAACCTAGGTAATGTCATTACTGATGGCTACGACCCTTATTAAATGTTGTGCCAGCATCCTATAGAGGTTATTGTCGACATGTAAACAAATACGACCTGAGTAATGCCATCCCTGATGCCTACGACACTAATTAAATGTTGTACCGGCATCCTATAGAGGATGTTCTTTGCATGTAAACAAATACGACGTAGGTAATAACATCACTGTTGACAACGCCCATCATTAAATGTTGTGCCAGCATCTGATAGAAGCTGTTTTCTACATATAAACAAGTACGACCTAGGTAATACCATTGCTTATGGCTACGACCCTAATTAAATGTTGTGCTAGCATACTATAGAGGTTATTGTCTACATGTAAACAACTACGACCTAGGCAATGTCATCCCTGATGGCTAAGACCCTAATTAAATGTTGTGCCAGTATCCTATAGAGGCTATTGTCTACATGTAAACTACTACGACCTAAGTAATGCCGTCGCTGATGGCTACGACACTAATTAAATGTAATTTCAGCATCCTCTCGAAGATATTTTTGCATGTAAACAACTACGACCTTGGTAATTGCATAACTGATGGCTACCAAACTAATTAAATGTTGTGCCAGCATCCTATAGAGTTGTTGTCTACATGTAAACAACTACGACCTAGGTAATGCCATTTCTAATAGCTACGACCCTAATTAAATGTTATGCCAGCATCCTATAGAGGGTATTGTCTACAGCTAAAAAACTACGACCTAAGTAATGCCATCGCTGATGGCTACGACCCTAATTAAATGTTGTGCCAGCATCCTATAGAGGCTATTGTCTACATGTAACCAACTACGAAACAGATAATACCATCGCTGATGGCTACGACACTAATTAAATGTTGTGCCAGCATCCTATAGAGGCTATTGTCTGCATGTAAACAACTACGACCTAGGTAATACCATCACTGATGGCTACGACACTAATTAAATGTTGTGCCATCATTCTATAGAGGTTATTGTCTACAGGTAAACAACTGCGACCTAGGTAATACCATCCCTGATTCCTACGACCCTAATTAAATGTTGTACCGGCATCCTATAGTGGCTGTTGTTTGCATGTAAACAACTACGACCTAGGTAATGCCATTACTAATGGCTACGACCCTAATTAAATGTTATGCCGCATCCTATAGGGGGTATAGTCTAAAGGAAAAAAAAACTACGACCTAAGTAACGCCATCCCTGATGGCTACGACCCTAATTAAATGGTGTAGCAGCATCCTATAGAGGTTATTGTCTACATGTAAACAACTAAAACCTAGGTAATACCATTGCTGATGGCTACGACAAAAATTGAATGTTATGCTAGCATTATATAGGGGTTATTGTCTGCATGTAAACAACTACTACCTAGGTAATGTCATACTTGATGGCTACGACCCTAATTAAATGCTGTGCCAGAAACCTATAGAGGTTATTGTCGACATGTAAACAACTGCGACCTAGGTTATACCATCGATGATGTCCTCGACACTAATTAAATATTGTGCCAGCATCCTATAGAGGTTATTGTCTACATGTAAACAACTACGACCTAAGTAATACCATCGCTGATGGCTACGACAAAAATTGAATGTTATGCTAGCATTATATAGGGGTTATTGTCTGCATGTAAACAACTACTACCTAGGTAATGTCATACTTGATGGCTACGACCCTAATTAAATGCTGTGCCAGAAACCTATAGAGGTTATTGTCGACATGTAAACAACTGCGACCTAGGTTATACCATCGATGATGTCCTCGACACTAATTAAATGTTGTGCCAGCATCCTATAGAGGGTATTGCCTACATGTAAACAAATACGACCTAAGTAATGCCATCCCTGATGGCTACGACCCTAATTAAATGTTCTACCGGCATCCTATAGAGGCTGTTGTTTGCATGTAAACAACTACGACGTAGGTAATAACATCAGTGCTGGCTACGACCCACATTAAATGTTGTGCCATCATCCGATAGGGGCTATTTTCTACATGTAAACAACTACGACCTAGGTAATACCATTGCTGATGGCTACGACAAATAATTAAATGTTGTGCCAGCATACTATAGAGGTTATTGTCTACATGTAAACAACTACGAAATAGGTAATGTCATCCCTGATGGCTACGACCCTAATTAAATGTTGTGCCGGTATCCTATAGAGGCTATTGTCTACATGTAACTAACTACAACTTAGTAATGCCGTCGCTGATGGCTACGACACTAATTAAATGTAGTTTCAGCATCCTGTCGAGGCTATTTTCTGCATGTAAACAACTACAACCTAGGTAATTGCATCACTGATGGCTACGACACTTATTAAATGTTGTGCCACCATCCTATACAGGTTGTTGTCTATATGTAAACAACTGCGACCTAGGTAATGCCATTACTAATGGCTACGACCCTAATTAAATGTTGTGCGAGGATCCTATAGAGGGTATTGTCTATAGGTAAACAACTACGACCTAGGTTATGCCATCCCTGATGGCTACGACCCTAATTAAATGTTTTATCAGCATCCCATAGAGGCTGTTGTTTGCCTGTAAACAACTACGACGTAGGCAATATCATCACTGCTGGATACGACCCTAATTAAATGTTGTGCCAGCATCATATATAGGTTGTTGTCTACATGTAAACAACTACGACGTAGGTAAAAGGTTATTGTCTACACGTAAACAACTACAACCTAGGTAATACCATTGCTGATGGCTACGACAAAAATTAAATGTTGTGCCAGCATCCTATAGAGGTTATTGTCTACATGTAAACAACTACGACCTAAGTAATACCATCGCTGATGGCTATGACAAAAATTGAATGTTGTGCCAGCATCATATAGAGGTTATTGTCTACATGTAAACAACTACAACATAGGTAATACAATCGCTGATGGCTACGACAAAAATTGAATGGTGTGCCAGCATCATATAGAGGTTATTGTCTACATGTAAACAACTACTACCTAGGTAATACCATCGCTGATGGCTACGACAAAAATTGAATGTTGTGCCAGCATCATATAGAGGTGATTGTCTACATGTAAACAACTACAACCTAGGTAATACCATCACTGATGGCTACGACACTAATTAAATGTTGTGCCAGCATCCTTTAGAGGTTATTGTCTACATGTAAACAACTACGACCTACGTTATGCCATCACTGATGGCTATGATCCTATAACATGTTGTGCCAGCATCCTGTAGATCGTATTGTCTACAGGTTAACAACTACGACCTAAGTAATGCCATCCCTGATTGCTACAACACTAATTAAATGAGGGTCTACATTTTACATGTCAGAAGGCCCTACTTGAAACCTGCTTACTCTGTTTTAAAATATTGCCATTAAGATTTGTATTTTTTTTTTTTGTATTGTAAATTTATTATTATTGACATTGTGTGAGAACAATCTTGTTTTTTTATAGATTTTAGTCTAAACATTGAAGATGTTTTTTTGTCTTATGATAATAATGTTAGCAATGTTTAATATCTCTTTGTTATATTATACAAAACTGTCAGTAAGTATGTACTAATTGACCAGTTTTAAAACAGATATGTACCATCTCCGTTTGTCCATTAGTGACAACATTAACCTGTTTGCATTGATGAATATGTCATATGTTATGCAGAAATACGTTGCATTGTTATAAATAACAGCAATCCACATATATTACCGGTTCTTGTTGCATAATATTCCTCTCCACCTTTATACATTTTTTTCAAAAAGAAATAGGTGTTTGTTAAAACAATATTTAGAGTCAGTATTTTATCATTGTTTGCCATAACTAAATTGATGTGCTATAACGTTTAAAATAGGCCAGTTTTATGAAATGGGCCATGAAGAGGTTATCCTGCATCTTTCACAACATAAATTGTACTTTACTAATTGTTTTGTATTCGACTTCGACATTTGCATATGCTTTAAAACTGACCGAAGACCAGATTTTTTAAGATTTGATAGCAAACCTTGACCATTCTGTTAATGTCTGTGTCATTTGGTCTTCTTATTTTTATATGTACACATATACAGTATAATGCATCACACATCTAAATTTGACTATGCTCTACATATGTCATATCTGCCCCTCTAATTAAAGTCCGACAGGAATAATGCTACAATGTATCTATTGTATTTTAAACATCTCTCAGTATGTGTACAATATTACAACCAGTTTTCAAACAGATATACTACACTTCAAACCTTTTTCCAAAGTAAATATGTTTGTATTGATGAATAAGACCAAGTTTATGCAGAAATCCGTTTCAAAAATGTTATTTTCCGTAACCTGGACAATAATCGAATTCCATCACTAGTAAATCTCTTACGTGATTTGACAGTTCCTACAACATTACAAATAATTTGTTCTGAAAAAAAAATTGCCTTCCTGTATTGCTGTTTTGCTCTCGCAATTGTTAAATATATATGTTTGTCATGATTTTTATCAATGATAAGGACGTTAAGTTTATGATATTGACTTGATAAGATAGCTAAACATGAAATGAAATGATCTCAGGGATGATGTTACCCTGTATCTGCTTAGGACAAGATATTTTACCAATCGAATCACATCACCTGAAGTTAATCCCTACTAGGTTTGACGCCTCTCACAACATTATAATGAATTTGATTCTGAAATACAAATTATTGCCTTCTTGTGTTGCTGGTTTGTTCATGCAATGATTACATTTATCTGTTCAAAAATCAAATTACAAAACAAATTTGAGCTTTGACGGTTGCATGATTCTGCAAAAATAAGTTTCCTTCATGTGTTTCTGGTTTGCTCTCAATAATTGAGTTTTCCTCTTAAAAACATTTCGAAATTTTCTTACTAAGATTTATAAATGTGTGTCAATTTTATTTTGTATTACATGTAAAGTATACAATTTTCAAGAAATCAAAATTAGGAACGATTAGATCTACGATTGATGTATATGAGCTTTTGATTTTGCCGTTCGATAAGGTACTTTCCGTTTTGAATTTTCCTACCCGTTCGTTTTTGTTTTGTTATTTTACTATTTATATTTATGTTAATAAATTAATAGACTGCTTAATGTCATCTATATATTCGGTCTTTCTTGTTTTCTGCCCTATCTTTAGGTAATCAACTGGATTTCATGTTATAAAACTTATATTAACTAATTTTTATATATAACGATACAATTCTGCTTGTGGTACCTGCACAACAATCGAATAACAACGCTGGACATAAAATCTCTTTAAAGGTTTGACGGCTCTTACAAAATTTTAAGTAACTTGATTCCACAAAACACAATTTGCCCTCTTGTGTTGCTGATTTACTCTTGCAATGATTTAATGAATCAACTTAGATTTGGGGGATTTAATTTGGTATTACTTGTAAAGTGTACCATGTTCAAGAAATCAAAAGAAATAAAAAATCAGGACGTTTAGATTTTTTTATTTAATTGTTCAAGTAACTAAAGGTAAAAACAAATTTTGTCAATGGTGAAGCTATCATGTATCGGTTAAGGATAATTAGGATAAGATATTTAAGGAGAGCAGATCGACATAATTCTTACCAAACCTTGCTTCAGAGGAATAGCATTATCGATATAAAGCGACACATTTGAACATCCTTGATTAACAGTACTTTTTTTCAAAACAAAAGTGGTTTCGACGGCTCTCTAACAACATTGTAAGTAAATTGATTCTTCAAAATGATAATAATCTTCTTGTATTGATGGTTTGCTTTTGCAATGATCTTATTAATCTTTTGCAAAAACAGTTGCAATTTCTTCCAAAACTCTCTTAATTTATGTCAAATAAATTTGGTATTACATGTAAAGTGTACAATTTTAAAGAAAGACAAATAAAGACCTTTAAATATTTGTTATTGGAGTGCTGATATAACTTAAGGGGATATGAATTTTGTCAATGGAGAGGTTGCTCTGTATTATTTTCAGACAAGCTAGTTTAGAGGGGCAGATATGACGAATTTGTTATCAAAATTGAGACATAACCTTAATTACGAGAAATAGCATTATCGGTATTGGTGCTATTCATTTGTGCATTTTATTAGTATTACATATGCTCAGACAAAAAAAATCGTTGCACTTTGGACTACTTCAAATTAAATTTCTTGAGTTGTCTCCACTATTTCTAAAAATGCGTATATTTTGGTTGATTTAATGTGTTACTGTTTTCAAGAAATATTTAATTAGACAGTAAATATTTATGTTATTCGATTGATAAGACAGCTTAAGGTTAGCTGAATTATGTCTTTCTTGTAATATGACATATCATAGGGTAATGAACTAGATTCTATGTGAATATTAAACATATTACGATAAAGTTCTGATTGTAATCAAGTTCTGAAGTTGACATAAAACTTTGAAATTATTCAAAATTTTCCTAAACGTGTTAAAATATCGTTTTAATTTATTTTCTTTAACTTTTAAAATATAACAGTTTCAAGAAATAAAATAGGTTGTTTAAATTGATGTTATTGAATAGAGAAGATAGCTTAAAGTAATATGATTATTGTCAATGAAGAGGTTACCTTGTATCTTTCAGAACATGCACAATATTGTACTTTAAGAATTGTTTTTGTATTCAAATTCGTCATTTGGTTAAGCATGCTATTTTGCTATTTTTAAGCAGTAAAACTGTCTAAAGACCAGATTTTTTTAGAATTTGTAGCAGACCTAGAACATACTATTTTAAACATAAATCATAGAAGTACTAGGTTATCATGGTATTCATTGTATTTAAAACATCTGCCAGTATTTATACAATATTTTATCCAGTTTTCAAACAGATATATTACAGTTCCATTGGTCTTCTTAAAGTAAATATGTTTCAATTGATGAATATGACATAATTTATGCAGACTGTCTTCTTTTTTATCAATAAACCAAATAATTGATGAAGGCCGTATGGTTGCCTGTAATTCCTTAAATTCATTTGAATTGTCGTGGATAGTTGTCTCATTGGCATACCACACCTCTTTATGATTGTTCCATTGTAGCTCTAACACGGTACACTCATTTGCGAAGTTGTCTTTAGTTTATCTTGCATATGAAAGGCAAACCATATTCATACCAATATTACTTTGTTAACAACAATACAAGGGAAACCATTGAGCAAAAAGTGACATAAGAGTCAAAGAATTTATTGGGTTGAATTACTCTATCGCCGCTAGCTATGGACCTGATTAAATGAGGTTATAAATCTAACACGCCATAAAACTTTTTTTTAATCTGTCATCACTGGTATTGACCTACTTGTTGTAAAATAAAGTTCATCTGATATTTGTTTTGCTAACTTATCAATAATGACACAGTCAAACAGTGTGAAAACAATATTGATTTTACAGACTTTAGAGCAGACCTCAAAGATGTTTTTGTCTTGTGTTAATTATCTGAGCCTTGATGAATAATAACTCTTTATTGTATAATGAAATCTTTCAGTACGAATACAACAAACTAACCAGTGTTTAAACAGATATACTTCACTTCCGTTGAACCATTATTGTCAAGTTTTTGTTTACATTGAGGATAGTCATTGATGCAATGCAGAAATACGTTATGTTTTTATGTTACAGACCAATCAAATTATAATTCCCCATATGTTGCTGCTTTGCTATTGCATTATATCATCCACTCTTTATATTTTTTAAAGAATTTTGTAGAAGCATAAAGTCAGTATTTAATCATTTTGAGAACTTTTGCAATTTTCCAAAGATAATTAAATATCGTTTTAAAATAAGTTGGCATTACTTCAAAAGTGTCCAATTGCACAATGTCATGGTTTTCTCTGACTGTTAATGGCGTCTTTACGTATATCCATTAGATGTTGGATGTGTACTGATTTATTTTTAAGTGTTAGATACATGATTTTTTATTAGTTGTTGTTGCCTTTGAACTAGCATTCAGTAACTGCAAGGTACTCTCATATCTGTACTGTGTGTCTTTTGTGTTTATTTTCTTATATTTTTGTGAGTGCTTTGTATCGATCATATGTGTTAAGCCTTTAATAACTGATTGCTATAGTTTGCTCTTGTAATATTCTGCTACACCAGCTTTGGCACAAGCAAACATGTTTGAACATGTTTAACTACTCCATATTCTCATAAGTCAGGAGCCTGAGAAAAACACATATCACATAATAAGTTATGAACGGCCCCGACATGACGTATGTTAAACAAGTCAAACGACAAACTACTTCCTCAATTATGTAAAAAAAAACCAGTAAACGAAAAACAAGTATAATATATGTATATAGCAATCAATAACAACCTTTGAATTATGTGCTATCATTCGGCTAAAAGGATTAAATTCCTGTCTAAGTCGTTAACACCTTAAAAGCAGATATGATAGAAAATGACGGTAAACAAACCTATATTATACAGGTCTTAAATGAATACAGTTGGGTGCAGACCAAGCATTACATGTAAACGGGCCGAAAAAGTTAACGCGGCGTTTACTCGAGTGCACTTCAAGTAAACGCCGCGTTAACTGTGCGTTTACTCCGAAATTTCAGTAGACATGAAAAGTAAACGGGCGTTTACTTTCGCGTTTACCTCCGCGTTAACGCAAAATCGGCGCGTCTTCTAATTTTATAAAGAGTAAACGGGCGTTTACTTTCGCGTTTACTTCCGCGTTAACGTGAAAAAAGGCGAGTCTTCTAGTTTCGTCAAAAGTAAACGCACGTTTACTGTGTGTAGTAAACGCGCGTTAACGCAAATGACATCGTATCCTGGATACACTGACCTTAAATATCAAAAATAAAGTACAGCATAATTAAATGACCAACTGTTCATTTCGATTCACATATTGACGATTACATTTAATCAATAATGTTATTACACCTCTTCAATTAATTCAAATTAATCATAGTAAATTTCTTTTTCTGCACAAATAAAGAGTTCAAGCATGTCTTTTTTTTTATTCAAATAATTAAATTATCACCAAAATCCAGCAGTTTCACATCTCAGACTGTCTTACTCAGGATGACTCGTATAATAAAATTATTTGACCTCATTAACTAAAACTGACCATATTTCGTTCACCAAGTAAATCTATATAGCCGCACAGTAAATCACAGTTATATAATTTATAAATTTAGTCATATTTATAGATCAGGAGGGACTGTATAATACAAATGACTGCAATATTGGAAAACAATGACTAAAAAATTTGGTATCAATTTATAGTGCCAGCATCTGCTCTTTTTATTCAAAATATTGAATCATTAACAAATATCAGTAGTTTTCATACCTCAGACTGACTCGTATAACAAAATTATTTGTCCGTGTCAATTAAAATTGACCAAATTTGCACTTTATTATGAAATTTTGTATAGCGCAATAGTAAATCAGTTATATTTTCATATCAGGATGAATTGTATAATACAACTGACAGCAATATTTGAATACAATGACTAAAAAATTTGGTTCGCATCAATTTATAGTGCCAGCATGTCCTCTTTTTATTCAAAATATTGAATCGTTAACAAATATCAGTAGTTTTCATACCTCAGACTGACTCGTATAACAAAATTATTTGTCCGTGTCAACCAAAATTGACCAAATTTGGACTTTATTATGAAATTTTTATAGTGGCATAGTAAATCAGTTATATTTTGATATCAGGATGGGTTGTATAATACAACTGACAGCAATATTGGAATACAATGACTAAAAAATTTGGTTCCCATCAATTTATAGTGCCACCATGTCCTCTTTTTATTCAAAATATTGAATTGTTAACAAATATCAGTAGTTTTCATACCTCAGACTGACTCGTATAATAAAATTATTTGTCCGCGTCAACCAAAACTGACCAAATTTGGACTTTATTATGAAAATTTTTATAGCGGCATAGTAAATAAGTTATATTTTGATATCAGGATGGGTTGTATAATACAACTGACAGCAATATTGGAATACAATGACTAAAAAATTTGGTTGGCATCAATTTATAGTGCCAGCATGTCATCTTTTTATTCAAAATATTTAATTGTAAATAAATATCAGTAGTTTTCATACCTCAGACTGACTCGTATAACAAAATTATTTGTCCGTGTCAATTAAAATTGACCAAATTTGCACTTTATTATGAAATTTTGTATAGCGTAATAGTAAATCAGTTATATTTTGATACCAGGATGAATTGTATAATACAACTGACAGCAATATTTGAATACAAAGACTAAAAATTTGGTTCCCATCAATTTATAGTGCCAGCATGTCCTCTTTTATTCAAAATATTGAATCGTTAACAAATATCAGTAGTTTTCATACCTCAGACTGACTCGTATAACAAAATTATTTGTCCGTGTCAACCAAAATTGACCAAATTTGGACTTTATTATGAAAATTTTTATAGTGGCATAGTAAATCAGTTATATTTTGATATCAGGATGGGTTGTATAATACAACTGACAGCAATATTGGAATACAATGACTAAAAAATTTGGTTCCCATCAATTTATAGTGCCACCATGTCCTCTTTTTATTCAAAATATTGAATTGTTAACAAATATCAGTAGTTTTCATACCTCAGACCGACTCGTATAACAAAATTATTTGTCCGCGTCAACCAAAATTGACCAAATTTGGACTTTATTATGAAAATTTTTATAGCGGCATAGTAAATCAGTTATATTTTGATATCAGGATGGGTTGTATAATACAACTGACAGCAATATTTGAATACAATGACTAAAAAATTTGGTTCGCATCAATTTATAGTGCCAGCATGTCATCTTTTTATTCAAAATATTAAATTGTAAATAAATATCAGTAGTTTTCATACCTCAGACTGACTCGTATAACAAAATTATTTGTCCGTGTCAACCAAGATTGACCAAATTTGGACTTTATTATGAAAATTTTTATAGTGGCATAGTAAATCAGTTATATTTTGATATCAGGATGGGTTGTATAATACAACTGACAGCAATATTGGAATACAATGACTAAACAATTTGGTTCGCATCAATTTATAGTGCCAGCATGTCATCTTTTTATTTAAAATATTAAATTGTAAATAAATATCAGTAGTTTTCATACCTCAGACTGACTCGTATAACAAAATTATTTGTCCGCTTCAATTAAAATTGACCAAATTTGCACTTTTTTATGAAATTTTGTATAGCGCAATAGTAAATCAGTTATATTTTGATATCAGGATGGATTGTATAATACAACTGACAGCAATATTGGAATACAATGACTAAAAAATTTGGTTCGCATCAATTTATAGTGCCAGCATGTCCTCTTGTTATTCAAAATATTTAATTGTAAATAAATATCAGTAGTTTTCATACCTCAGACTGACTCGTATAACAAAATTATTTGTCCGTGTCAATTAAAATTGACCAAATTTGCACTTTATTATGAAATTTTGTATAGCGCAATAGTAAATCAGTTATATTTTGATACCAGGATGAATTGTATAATACAACTGACAGCAATATTTGAATACAATGACTAAAAAATTTGGTTCCCATCAATTTATAGTGCCAGCATGTCCTCTTTTTATTCAAAATATTGAATCGTTAACAAATATCAGTAGTTTTCATACCTCAGACTGACTCGTATAACAAAATTATTTGTCCGTGTCAACCAAAATTGACCAAATTTGGACTTTATTATGAAAATTTTTATAGTGGCATAGTAAATCAGTTATATTTTGATATCAGGATGGGTTGTATAATACAACTGACAGCAATATTGGAATACAATGACTAAAAAATTTGGTTCCCATCAATTTATAGTGCCACCATGTCTTCTTTTTATTCAAAATATTGAAAAATTGTTAACAAATATCAGTAGTTTTCATACCTCAGACTGACTCGTATAACAAAATTATTTGTCCGCGTCAACCAAAATTGACCAAATTTGGACTTTATTATGAAAATTTTTATAGCGGCATAGTAAATCAGTTATATTTTGATATCAGGATGGGTTGTATAATACAACTGACAGCAATATTTGAATACAATGACTAAAAAATTTGGTTCGCATCAATTTATAGTGCCAGCATGTCATCTTTTTATTCAAAATATTAAATTGTAAATAAATATCAGTAGTTTTCATACCTCAGACTGACTCGTATAACAAAATTATTTGTCCGTGTCAACCAAGATTGACCAAATTTGGACTTTATTATGAAAATTTTATAGTGGCATAGTAAATCAGTTATATTTTGATATCAGGATGGGTTGTATAATACAACTGACAGCAATATTGGAATACAATGACTAAACAATTTGGTTCGCATCAATTTATAGTGCCAGCATGTCATCTTTTTATTCAAAATATTAAATTGTAAATAAATATCAGTAGTTTTCATACCTCAGACTGACTCGTATAACAAAATTATTTGTCCGCTTCAATTAAAATTGACCAAATTTGCACTTTTATGAAATTTTGTATAGCGCAATAGTAAATCAGTTATATTTTGATATCAGGATGGATTGTATAATACAACTGACAGCAATATTGGAATACAATGACTAAAAAATTTGGTTCGCATCAATTTATAGTGCCAGCATGTCCTCTTGTTATTCAAAATATTTAATTGTAAATAAATATCAGTAGTTTTCATACCTCAGACTGACTCGTATAACAAAATTATTTGTCCGTGTCAACCAAAATTGACCAAATTTGGACTTTATTATGAAAATTTTTATAGCGGCATAGTAAATCAGTTATATTTTGATATCAGGATGGGTTATATGATACAACTGACAGCAATATTTGAATGCAATGACTAAAAAATTTGGTTCGCATCAATTTATAGTGCCAGCATGTCCTCTTTTTATTCAAAATATTAAATTGTAAATAAATATCAGTAGTTTTCATACCTCAGACTGACTCGTATAACAAAATTATTAGTCCGTGTCAATTAAAATTGACCAAATTTGCACTTTATTATGAAATTTTGTATAGCGCAATAGTAAATCAGTTATATTTTTATATCAGGATGGCTTGTATAATACAAATGACAGCAATATTGGAAAAAAATAACTAAAAATTTTGGTTCGCATCAATTTATAGTGCCAGCATGTCCTCTTGTTATTCAAAATATTTAATTGTAAATAAATATCAGTAGTTTTCATACCTCAGACTGACTTGTATTACAAAATTATTTGTCCGCGTCAATTAAAATTGACCAAATTTGCACTCTATTGTGAAATTTTGTATAGCGCAGTAGTAAATCAGTTATATTTTTATATCAGGATGGCTTGTATAATACAAATGACAGCAATATTGGAAAAAAATAACTAAAAAATTTGGTTCGCATCAATTTATAGTGCAAGCATGTCCTCTTTTTATTCAAAATGTTTAATTGTAAATAAATATCAGTAGTTTTCATACCTCAGACTGACTTGTATAACAAAATTATTTGTCCACGTCAATTAAAATTGACCAAATTTGCACTTAATTATGAAAATTTTTATAGCGCAATAATAAATCAGTTATATTTTATATCAGGATGGATTGTATAATACAAATGACAGCAATATTGGAAAAAATAACTAAAATTTTGGTTCGCATCAATTTATAGTGCCAGGATGTCCTCCTGTTATTCAAAATATTAAATCGTAAACAAATATCAGTAGTTTTCATACCTCAAACTGACTTGTATAACAAAATTATTCTTCTGAGTCAACCAAAATTGACCAAATTTGGATTTTATTATGAAAATTTTATAGCGGCATAGTAAATCAGTTATATTTTGATATCAGGATGGGTTGTATAATACAACTGACAGCAATATTGGAATACAATGACTAAAAAATTTGGTTTGCATCAATTTATAGTGCCAGCATCTCCTCTTTTTATTCAAAATATTGAATCGTTAACAAATATCAGTAGTTTTCATACCTCAGACTGACTCGTATAACAAAATTATTTGTCCGCGTCAACCAAAATTGACCAAATTTGGACTTTATTATGAAAATTTTTATAGCGGTATAGTAAATCAGTTATATTTTGATATCAGGATGGGTTGTATAATACAAATGACAGCAATATTGGAATACAATGACTAAAATATTTGGTTCGCATCAATTTATAGTGCCAGCATGAGGTCTTTTTATTCAAAATATTGAATCGTAAACAAATATGGAAAATATAAGTAGTTTTATACCTCAGACTGACTCATATAACACAATTATTTGTCCGCACTTACCTAAACTGACCATATTTGCAATTTGAAATCATTATAGTTGCATAATGAACTGTCACTAAAGTCAGTAGTTCTGGATGGTTTGTATTTAAAAAAAATTAATAAATAAAGGCTTCGTCCAACACTGACATGACTGTTTCATGTAATTTATAATGAAAAG